>VWYI01002108.1:38651-314696 GCA_013399455.1 Anthoscopus minutus | reverse complement strand
TGATCAGCAATTTTCTCTAGAATTCTAACCCCAGAATTCCTGAGCTGCACTGATCCAGGTGATCAGCAGCTTGCTCTAGAATTCTGAGCCCATAATTCCTGAGCTGCACTGATCCAGGTGATCAGCAATTTTCTCTAGAGTTCTGAGCCCAGAATTCCTGAGCTGCACTGATCCGGGTGATCACAAGTTTTCTCTAGAATTCTGAGCCCAGAATTCCTGAGCTGCTCTGATCCAGGTGATCACCAATTTTCTCTAGAGTTATTAGCCCATAATTCCTGAGCTGCACTGATCCAGGTGATCAGCAGCTTGCTCTAGAGTTCTGAGCCCAGAATTCCTGAGCTGCACTGATCCAGGTGATCACAAGTTTTCTCTAGAATTCTAACCCCGGAGAGGCTCTTCTGAGCCCAGAATTCCTGAGCTGCACTGATCCAGGTGATCAGCAATTTTCTCTAGAGTTCTGAGCCCAGAATTCCTGAGCTGCACTGATCCAGGTGATCAGCAGCTTGCTCTGTATGGGCCCATGTCAGAAGCTGCTGGGGGAGTCCCTTGGGAACAGGCTGTCTCATGACATTTCAGTGCCTCCACTGCCACCTGTTACTCAGTTTGATGAGACTGGCTCTCTGCAGGAAAGTTGTTTCTTGCAAAGGAGGGTTTTAGGGCTTTTGGTTGATTCATGAGGGTTTTGAATCATGTACAAAATGCCCCCCTCTGCTGATGGTGTCTGGGCACCAGTGTCAGTGCTGGGCCAGGAGATGTGTGCAGAGCAGGCACCCAGGGAAATAGTGCAGCATCAATTCTTGCCCATGGGAAGTTGTCCACAGAGTGCTGGTCTGACTCATTTCACACAGCCCAGGTGCTTCTTTCATGTCTAATTCCAAATTCTCCTCATTTCTTTGAATGTTGGGTTTTCTCTTCATACTTCTGCTTCTGTATCAGTCATTGTTTTTTAGTTTGCTTGTTTACACCATCTCATGTTGCTCATAGTAGTAATAATTTTCTAAATTCACTTAAAATTTCCAGTTGCTGGTCCTTAAGCCCTGGTTGTTTAATTTGCCCACTGATTCATTCTCTTCTTCTTCCAGCATGGGATGTTGTTTTTTAAATTTTTTTCTGCTTCAATCCCAAGTAATTATCACCCCCCACACACATTACAAAGGGTACATTTTGGAGTTCGTGATTCCAGAATACATTACCACCCCCAGAATCTGTGAAATACCAAGAGTAAGACTGAAAAGTGATTTTATTTGGGAAAAATATTACTCTACCTTCTACTTCATAGACCACAACACAGTTACTGCTGGGACAGTGCTGAGGTAGAGTGATGCTTCCAGGAGTTTCTTGCAAAACAAAATCCACCAAACCACTCTTGATGGCCACTAAAGACTAAACCACAGTAGCACAGAACTTGGGGTTTTGCACTAAATGTCCTAAATGGTTTCTTCTTAGATGGAAATAAAATCCTGAAGTCAAGGAAGCCTTATAGTGGAGAAAAAAAGAAACCATACTAGGGCAAAAATTTGTGAAAGTATTCCAATTAGTGTGTTAACTTTATTTTTACTGCTAATCCAATTCACCCTCTGAAAATACATAGGTTTTAGATGGTTTGCAAGAGTTGTTTCAGATAATTCTTTATCAGCAGAAATTGCTGGAGGAGATACATTGTGAAGTCTTCCTTCATTCACTGATAACTTCAGACTTTTAAGAACATGAGAAAGACTATTTGATAAAATCACTACTCTTTCTCCACTTAAAGATTTTAAAGTCATTGATTAATTTTAAGGGAAAATAAAAACCTTCAAGATGTCATTTTTCCAGAATACCCACAAGTATGACTGAAATTGATTTGCCTTGGGATCTGAGGAAATTGTCATTTTTTAGCATGTTTTTAGTTAGGAAAAGTAGGTCATGGGAACACACTTTTCATCCTTGAGAGATTTTGAAAACAATAATTTTTCATGATGGAATAGAGTGAATGTATGGTACTTGCATGTGTAGTAAAGTGAATTTTTATGTGCCATTAATTATCAGTTTCTGAAAGTAGATGAAGAATGGTGAAGATGCTCAGATGATCTGTTGGGGATGCTCTGGTCTGCAGTGCTGACTATGATTTATCTCCTATCAGCCAGAGAACAAATCTGTCTTACAGATTAGAAGTTAAATTTTCCTGTAAACTCTGACAAGAAACCTGCTACATTCCCCATTCCTGCTGTGTCCCTTTGCATTCCGCAGTGCCCTCTTAAGGAGTGACAGAAATATTGCTCAGGATGGCTCCTTGCAGCCATAATTCTTGTAAAGTGTTTCACTTCCAGCACACAAAAAAAACCCCAAACAAGCATCAGAGGGAAGTGATGCTTCAAAGGTGATTAAAAATTGCGGTGTATTTTACATAATGAAGATACATACATGTGCCCTCATGTATGGTCTCTGGGACAGCAGTGTGCAACCACCTTTTCTTCTGTTCAAAATCCCATTTCAGTTCCAGCCATGCAAAATGAATGCATTCCATTCAGTCCCATTGAAGGCTTTACTCCACGGCACCTGCTCTCCCCAAAATGGGAGCTGATGGAGCCAAGGCTTTGGGATGAGATCAGCAAAATTAATGCAGGTCCAACAAATCAATGCACCCACGGGCCCCAAGCACCAGTGCAGTAAACACTTGGCTCTCATCTGACATGCAGCAGTGTCAGCTCCTGCTTGGGCACGGTTCCTGCAATTTGTTTTCATTTGTGTTGAACCACCAGAGTCTTTTGTGCTGCCATTAGCACTTTGGAAGCATTAGGGAGCAAAGTGAGATGGATTCTAGTCCATAGATGTTCAAAATCAAGCTAATCTTTTGTAGCTGAAAGTGAAACTCTGAGAAGCTCGGGATTCCTCAGTCATTTCTCCAAATTCATTGTAGAAATCATCAAAGCACTGTTTTTCTGCTTTATCTTAGTCTGAAAAGGAGAAGTTACTTCTCCTGACTAGACAGTGTATTTTATATTCCAAATACAACCCAGTGCCTGCTCAAACTGAACCCTCATTTATTCTTCAGAATACATTGTCTACAAAATTACTGCAGGAGCCAGTATCTGTGGGAGAACAGAATGTAGCCAGCAAAACAAAATTTGAATCTTACCAAACAAACATAATTCAATATCATTTCTTTAAAAATACCTAGTTTTTCTTTGGGGTTAGCAGGGAAGCCCACACAGTTCTCTGTCCTATTTTGCTTTCTGCGCATGCTGTCAAGCTTGGTAAATTTTTTAGCAGCTGTCAAATTAAATTTATTACCAAAGAGGTCTATGTTCTTGTGCAATCCAGAAGGGAAAAGCCCTGCTGACTTGGTTTTGTTCAGCTTTTGTCTTTACTACACTAAAAGCCTCATATAATTAAGATTCATGAACAGCACTAGTTAAAAAAATTTTTCATCAGCTAGAGTGTTTTTGTGTGTAAAATATGAGTGTTTATATTTTAAAAACAGTTTAATAATAGCCCAATTTTTAAAAATTCTGCTTTGATCATGAAGTCTGCTAAGAATGCAAGTGTTAAACTAATGGAATGGAATTTGAGAGCTGGGGTGTGCACAGCACAGTTGGAGGTGCTCTGAAATAAGGGAATTTCTGATGGTGTTTGGCTGAGGGAGCCTGAGATGGCTTGAGGGAGGAAAGCTGCCAGATCCATGGCTGAGGGGTCTGAGGATGTGTCCCCAGTGCTGCAGAGTGAGATGTCACCCTAAATGTCAGCACTGCAAAGAAACCTCTTAAAGGAATATGGCAGAAAAAGGAACAAAATCGAGGGAGGAGGGAAGTATGTTACAATGTATTTAAATTGATTAAATATTCCAAATATACTGATTTTTTTTTTTGATTGAAAACATGAACTGAACTTCATTCATGGAGCTGGTTGCTCAGCAGCAGTCTGGACTGTGCCTTACCTCCCGCTCTCCCTTCTGCTCCAGAAAAGCTGCACTGCCTTGTTCTGACATGCAACCATCTGGTCCTAGTCTGTGAAGTAAATTCTTTACTGCTCTGCAAGTCTGGGTCACTGGCAAAGCACTTCTGTGTTGTCACTCCTGAGAAATTAAAGTTCACTGAGTCCTTCTCCACATTTGTGAGGAGCAGGCAGGACTCTGAGTTACGGTGACGAGCAGCAAGTGGTAGGAGGAAATCAGAGAGATTTATTTCCAATTCATCTCTGCAGAAATGTGCACAACTCTGCTCCCAACAACCTTCATTTAGATGAGTGTGTCTGTGCCACTAACAATTCCCACTGAGCAAAGCTTAGAGTTCACCTCAATGAAAGAAAATACGTTCTGAAAAACAACAACAAAACAAGCAAACAACCTATTGATCCCCCCAAACCCCACCACACATGGAAACAGAGCAATTTGAACTCCCAAGAGTGCTGCCACTTTGATTTCTGGGGAATGTAAAGAGATGCTGATCTGTCCCTCAGCAGAAGGGATGGGTGAGCAGTCAGGCACTTCAGTTTCAGTATTGTCCTGGACCTATGCTGGCCCTGACTGGAGCCTTTTAATGTTGTGTGACACCTCTCAAACACCTGGATTCCCTTTCTTAGCATCATTTACATTTTATTGATCATCTTTAGCGTATTTCACTAATGAGATCCCACCCCCTGGATCAGTGTCCAGCTGATGATCATACCAGGATGACTTGAGCTTTGCCACTTTAGCCTTACACAAGTTTAACTTAACCCAGTGTCAATAGGATCAATCTGCCTCAAAGCAATTTTTGGTTTTCCTCAGCAGGAGGAATAAATGAATTCACTCAACATGAAAAGTCGTATCATTTGCTTCCCAGGTCTGCTAATGAGAGTATCATTGTTGTCAGCTTTCTTCTATTTACTGCATCAGTTCTTTATGAGGACTGGATTAATATGGCTTCAGGTAAAGCTTTATAGTTGTTACATTTGGGGGGAAATTATTATTTGCATAATATCCATATTATCCTTTATTCTTTGTCTGTGTTTTTCAAATTTGCCTTGTCTTGCATAACTGATATTACTGATGTGAGTGATTGGCTTAAATTTGCTGCAAATATCACCTTGGTACACGCTTTAGTATATTTTCTGTGTTTGCAAAATGTTTAATTTTGTTGGGGAATGCAAGAACAGAAAATTGCCCTTTTTTGCAGTCTCTAAAAGAATTCCAGAGTCCTTAAGAAAAAAATACTGTAGCACAGTTTTACAAAGGTCTCACTTACCTTTACAAAGGTAAAACTGAATATTTTAATTTTTTTTAAATTTTCATGCAGTAAGGTTGTGAACTTGTAAAGACTTCAGCAGTGACCCAGCTCCGTGCCTCCTGAAGTCAGCGGAAAACAGGGATTGATTTCAGCAGGAGCAGAGTGAGCCAGGAGCAGGTAATTATGAAAATCATACCCAGGTGGGAGTAGACCCAGGTTAAATATTGAAAAGTGCCTCTCTGACTGAGGACTGTGAGTGCTATTGATTTTTATTAAAGGTGAATTTCTCGCCTATAACTCCACAAGCGTCCAGCACCAAGTGTGGAACTGTCCTGGTGTTTTTGGGGCTTGGGTTTTCTTTCAGGTCAGGGGCTGTGCCCCTGCCCAGTGTGCAGTGGTCACACACTGACCCATCTGTAAATTAGCTCATGGCTGCAGAGTCCCAGTGGTTTGGAGATCCCCCCTGGTTTTATGCACCCCCAGGCCATGGCAGAGCTATTCCAGATGAGTGAGTCTCGGGGTTTCCTGTGGTCAAGATGACCCCAAGATGTGTAAAAATTCTCTGCTCTCCAATTCGGCTGTTCAAGAATGAGTTGGAAGTCTTTGGCTCTCGGTCTCAAGGTTGTTTATTGTTGGTTATCAGAAAACATTTTCAGCCTGGCCTGCACAGGCCTGTTCAGCAGAGCAGACCAAGGCACTCTGCCCTCCCCTGGGGCTGGTGCTCTCTTTTATACTATAAACTACCTATACTTTATTTATAGTTACTTTCCAATAGCTGTCACCTATGTCAGACTGTGTCCCTTTACCTTACACCAATGCCAAAGTGCCACCATCACCCAAGAGATGGAGGCTGGGAAGAAGAAGGAAGGAGGACAGGACAAGGCCCAGTTCCCTCCATCTTGCCTCCCAGCTCACCAGAGTAAGAATCCTAACTCTACACTTTTGTGACTTTTACTTCTTCACACAGAGGTGGTAATTTGTTCCATGGATCAAACTCAAAGCCCAAGGATCTCTGGCTGCATGCCAGGGTCTCTGACCCCCTGCCAGGGCTTCAAACCCCCCTGGGCTGGGCTCAGATCACCCAGGGCTGGCACAGGGATGTCCTGGGTTCCCACAAGTGAGGGTGTCAGGGTAATTATTGTTGCTGCTTTTCACAATGCAGCAATCTGTTAGCAGAAGGCAAAGTACCACATAAAAGCTGATAAAAATCCACTTCTGCATCAGCTGGAGCTACAGCCTCAAATCTTCCAATCTGCCAGGCTGAAACCTGCAATTTGTTCTCATTCAAAATTCCCAGGGAAGTCATGGGCATAGTTCACTTCTTGATCAACTCCTCCAGCATTGTCATTATGGCTGCTCATTTCCAAACAGAAATCTGAGCTGCTGCTTCTAATTGTCATGAAGCCTCTGTTCATGGGCTTGGAATCAGGATCTGTAACATTCACTTGAGTCTTTACATAGGGAGGAGAATGGGAAGGACAAGACATGAATAAGAATCAGCACCATTCTGATCACAGTTTGAGGATTTTGTTCATGTAGCTTCTACTGTAAATGTTATCCCCTGTCCCAATTCTGAGGCATTTGACTTAGTTTCTGTAGTGTTCTCTGTGCTATCTCATTATCTCTAGGATCTCTGTATAAAACTTGCAGAAGCACTAGTGAGTTTCTCTAAATGTTACTGATTTTGGCTGTGTTCTGACTTCAGCCCTTCCCTTACCTGCCTTTGGTTCTACTTTTGCACCATCAGCAGATTTCATTCCTCTACTTTATAAAATCTGGTTTTGAGTAAATGATATAGGAATTGTGCATGTGTTGGTGGCCTCGATTACCCTGTGAATCTCTAGCAGCTCTGTGAATCTCAAATTGCTTTTATTCTAGGTACCTTTTTCATGTCAAACTATGAGAATTTGGAGTGGAAGATGTCTGATTCTTATTTTCCTTTTAAAAGGCTCAGTTCCTCCTTAAGTTAGATGTGTATTTGTGCAATACTCCTTTTGCCTTAGGCAGAGTTCTTGTGGACATTAGTTCACTTGCATAATAGTCTTGTAAAGTAAATAAAATATTATCTTCACATATAAAAAACCTGAGGACAAGCAGCTCAGACTTTCTAGGATAATGCTGGAAATCTGTGTGCATCTGGAATTTGAACTTTTTATTCAGATCACATTACTTCCTTCATTATAACACCTTGTGATCATAGATATCCAGTATGTCAACCCAGCAGGACTCCAAGAGAGAATGGTGAATTATTACAGCTTTTCATTGATATCTACTTTTAATACATTAGATTCCTGCAAAACTTTTAAGATGTGTTTGTTTTCACTCAAGCTGTATTTTTAGGAGAATTATTGGCTCAGCTCAAGTGTTCCCTTGAAACAAACCTAGAAGTATTCCACTCATATACCTTGTTATGAGAATCAAAACTGATTTTAAAAGAGCTTCTTACAACAAAAGAGAAAAAGAGGAAAACAATTAATCTGACAGAAGTGCAGACTATTGTGATTGTCAGCCAGTTTGGGGTATCAGCTTTTTAAATAGAAGAAAATTTTTAAATAGAACAATCCACAAATGTACACCATCAGGGGAGCCAAATTCTATTGTCTCTCTCATTCCTCTTGAGAATATACAGTCATAAAATTTTCAGAAGTGGATGAATGAGTTAAAAATGTTTGTTTCTTTGGGAGGAGAGCTCCTTAAGTAGCTTTGGTGCATTTAAACATAGTGATCTCACAGGGTAGCTGATATTTCCCTATGGTGCTACGTGGTGGTTTTATTTGAGATATAAGGGTAAGAACATTTTCATATAAAAAAGTTTAATGAAAATTTGAAAAACAAGCATGTAGAAAATGTAAGCAGTGAGATGGTTTAATAAATATTCCATATTAAAAGGTAAATAGACCCTTCATTTTTATTTTAATGGCTTTAAAGATTGAAAGATAATAAAGTCAGAGTATTTTTATGATCATTTTATTCTTCAGAAGTGTAGCATTTCTGATTTTGGAATTATGTATGACTCCTTGATTATTGAATTTTGATTAGTCTATTAACTTGAAAAATAATGAGCTGAGCTATCATAACATGAGGCACAGTCCTCAAAATGGAAAAGCTCTGTTCCCAGCCTTCCTTGAGAATATTGGGCATCACAGCTGCTACCCTGGCATACATTTTTCTCACTTTCTCTCACACTGATGGGTAGGGCTCTCATGTTGAAACTTGTTTGCTCAGTACGTGGTGAGATAAAGCCTTTCAGCAGAGGGGAAATGTTAGATTTATTAATCCTGAGGAGTTCCAACATGTCAGGTGCTGAGGGTGGATCAAAAACAAGATTGAGCAGCAAAGGGTAGAAACAGCCAATGGCATGAGGACAGCATTTCATTTTGGGGGCTGATTTGAGCCCCACTGCTCCAGAATGGATTGTTTGGGCTTTGTTGTTGTGGTTTTTTTCCTGATCTGTATATTCTTAATAGCAGACAACAGTGTTTCTGCATCCTGCCACTATCTGCATTCACTTATGTCTTTATGAAGTACCCTGGCCTGGTAGGATAAAACAGGGATGGGATTTGTCCTGGCCCCAAAGCTGATGTTGTACCAAATACTCCAGACATTTCAGTTGCAGGATTGTCATGGAATCAGGTTTGGTTGGAAGGACCTTAAAGCTCATCTCCTCCCACACCCTGCCATGGCAGAGACACCTTCTACTATCCCAAGATGCTCCAAGCCCTCTCCAACCTGGCCTTGGACACTTCCAGGAATGGAGAATCCACAATTTATCTGGGCAAGCAGGGCCTTACCACCCTCACTAGGCAAGATTTCTCCCCAATATCTAAGCTGTACCCCCTCTTTCAGGGCATTAGGGCTACAGTGCCTCCATAATGGCTGAACAATGTTGCCAGTCCTTAAGAAGTTAAAGATGAGACTTTTAAACGTGGAATAATTGAAGTTAGATTAAAAGCTACTAATTCTGGGAATGAGTTTATTTGCAGGGGATGGATTTGGTCAAATAGCTGATGTTGGAGGAGGACAAGATAAGCTTGTGTGCAAAGAAGCTCACACTGAGACTAGGAAAGCTGCTGCTGATCTGACAGAGGAAGGAGGGCAGTTCAGGGGTCTGGCCTGAACTCTTGCCATGGAAAACAGAGCTTAAAAACATGGAGAGTTGGTGTATGGAGTGGCTCTAAATCAAGGGTGGAGAGTGAAGTTAATGGCAGGTCACCCAGGGTGCTGGCAGGGCAGTAACTGTGAGCGGACACCAAACGAGCCCCTCGTGATCTATTGCCCAGGACCCTCATTTGTTTCTCCAGAGGAGGATTTCTGCAGCCTCTGGAAAGCTGCATCTCCTGTCAGGATGAGGCATAGGGCAGGCTTGGCTCTGCAATTTGTACTGATAGAAGAGTGTTTAAAAACCACAGGCTGGTTTTATATGTGAAACACTGAGTTGGACACAGCTCCAAAGGGGATGGCTTCAGCAGCGTGGGGAAAAGGATCTGCACGAGGGGAAGCACTGAGTGCCAGCAGGCATCCCTCTGCTTGCAGGGGCTGATGCAAGGCTGGCACTGATGCAGACACTTCTTGACAAAATGAGCTGTGGGGATTGCATGACTGAGGAATTGTCTCCCCATCAGATGTAGTTTCACTCTAAAGCAGCCCAAATTAAGAAGCACGATCTCCTCTGTTTGCTGCACTCTGCAGCTTTGCAATTCCTCAGTAGTTCTGCCTTCAATTCAACTAAGACATTAACTGTGGTTTGGCACAGCAAAATCCTTAAGAATTAGAGCCTCTGTATGCAGTTTCTGTCTGCAAATTAGCATTGCTTTGTGAATTCTTTTTAAGAATTGTTTTGCTTCTTAGCTTTGGATTCTTCTTTTCTGAAAGAGTTTATTTGGGGTTTCACAGCTGAACATATCTATGCCTCCAGGAACATGTAGAACTGGTAAAGTGTGGCTAAAAGAAAAGTGTGGCATTTGTAACTACTTCTTTTTTTAAAAGGAAGGAAGGGATTGTTAAGAAAGACAGAGATTTTGTTTTGACAAAATCCTAAAGAATTTTATAAGGACAGAGGTGTTTCTGCAACAAAATGATTGATTAAAAAAAAAAAAATCTTCCAAAAAAGTAGCTTTGACAATTAGGTTTTTCCCATTCCTTGTTACTTTTCTTCAATGTCAGGAAAAGAGATGGTATTTCATTATGTTGTCTCTCTTATTTCCAGGAGGTTTTGTTTGGCTTTCCTTCTTGCTTTCTTCCCTGCTGTTTTCCCCCAGCTTAGACCCTCAGGTAGTATTTTTTCTATCATAAAAATTGTTTTCTAATAGCAGAAGCTGACACCCATACAGCTCTACCATAGCATTTGTGTCGTGCACAACTCCTGGCATTTATTTCTGTGTGTTTAACTTGTGCATTGCTAGGAATAACTGCCTTTGAAGTTTTGTAAATACCAAGTGTTAATTTGACTGAAGCATCTTCACCCTCTGGAGATTTTCACCAGTTTATCTTTTGTGCTTTGGGGCCAAAGCATGAAGTCCCTGCAAAGATGATTTCTAGGTAGAAAATGTGAATTTCTGTCTGTGTCCAGTTGGATCATACACATTGACTCCTAATGAAATCCTCTTGAAACAGGAAGATGTGTACCTGCCATCCTAAACTCACTGCTTATCCTAAGAAACAAAGCTGAGCAGTGTTAATTGAGCAGTAAAGCAAAATGTTCTTTGTTCCATAATGTGGGCACACTGGTGTCATATGTCCTGAAAGAAATCATAATATTCCAAATTCATCTCTTAAACTGCCCACTCAAACACATTGACAGAAATTCAGTACAAACAACTAGATAAATTATTCTCAGTGTTCTCCTTTTATTTTTTTTACTTATTTGACTTGCCCCAATGCATCATCCCTAATTAAAGGGGCTTAAAGCTTTTTAAGGTTGCACACAAAAATATATATAAACATCATTACTGAAATGCTCAGATTTTATGGACTTCTCTGTGGGGTGCATTCCCTGAGCTGATCACAGAAGCATTCACAGATGCAGGATGTAACTGTTCTATCTGAATCTCCTGCTCATGGATCCTAAATTTTTCCACAGCACCCATTCACCATTCCATGAGAGGTCTGAATGCAGGCTTCCCAAAAATGTGTGTTTGATGGTTACAGAGTTCCTGACAGGAGACATTTAATGGCTTCCATGCCATACCTACTTTACCACAAAAAAATGTTTAATAATATGGAATTATAATTTAATTTTATGGAAATATTGCTGTTGGTTCTTCCAGACTTAATGATGCACATCTGTGGAAGCAGATGATACCTGGGAAAATAAAGCAGCACACACAAAGGGACCAACTTGCTGCAGGAAGAAAAGAGCAACTCTGACACTGCAGAGCAGGTTCAGACCTTGCTGCTTCTGCTGGGAGGAAATTTCAGCTTATCTGGAAGTCCAGGGTTAGAAGAAATACTGTTTTCAAAGGCTTGGGTTTGTTTTTCCTCTAAGTGGAAACCCTACTGAGTTTTTGGCCAGCTCATCTTTCAGACAGAAGTGGCATTAAAAGAAAACTGAGCAAAATGTGTCATCTATAAAGGCAAAAGAAAGCCCAAGTGAAGTTTCTCAGGGATGTTGCAAGCAGGATATGGTGGAAAAGGGAGCCTGTGGACCCACAGTGGCCTTCTCATGAGTCTTCAGCACGGAGTTTTGATTTTGGTGGGTTGTTTTTTGGTTTGGTTTGGTTTTTGTCTTGTCTATTTTTTTTTTTAAATGGGATCTATATTGTTTTTATGAGTGGTCTGGAGGGGGGTTTTTTTTGCTTAGTGGTTAACTTAGGCACTTCTCATCACTGCATTGTTAGAAAATGCAGCCATCTCAAGGAATTGTTTGTGGTTGCATATTTTATTATTCACTGTTTTTAGAGGTTTTAGGTATTTTCCCAACCCACTGAGGATTCACAAGACTAAGCTACAGCAATATTGATCCTGGCAATGCTCCCTTGTTGGAGCACAGATGCTCCAGCTTAGAAGTGGGTTTTTAATGCTTTGAAAATTTTATCAGACTCTTTATTTTCTTCACATTCAAGATGTATTTTTAGTCTATGAAAGGAGTTTGAGAACTTGTTAGAGTCAAGATCTGTTCTTCTTATTGAGGTATTTAAACACAAATATCTAAGTCTATAGGCAGCACATCCTAATTCCTGCTTCACATTTCCTTGTGTTTTTCTTTGCCTTCTGTGGCATCTCACTGAATATCTGCTACTGGGGTGCATGGGGAGTTTGTGTGGGGAGTTAATCTGAAATCAATTTAAATTCAAGATCTTTTGAGGAGTTACTCTTCTCTGATTGTATTTTCTCCTGTTTCCAACATGTTTATGCCTGTGTGATCTTTCCACTTTTTAGAGATCTCAAGAGGAAAATATAGTTGAAACAAAGAGAAAATTCTTCAGTCAGTTCTAAGTTTTCCATTTCCCATATTGTTGGAAGTTTTTCTTTTCATCACCCACCTGACAATTCCTGCTCCTATTGACTTTTCAGGGCCCTCTCCTTGCTAAGGGTCAGCTAAATAATCCATGAGGATTAGTCAGCAGACAGCTGCTCTTGGTTTTTAATTGTTCATGTTTTTGCCTTGCTGTATTAGTTTAAAGGCAGCATTCACAGTTTTTGTTTGTTCTTTTTAACAACAACACTGTTCTGCATGGAACTGTAGTTCAGAGGAAAAAGTTCTGGCTCTTAATGGAAGTTTTCCTATCCCCTCTTTTCCTTTGGCAGTTGTGGAAGCTGATGCTTGAGCAATATAAATCCTTGTGTGAGCAAGGGAAGAATTTTCACTTTCTAGAAACTGCACAAAGAAAATGGCAGAAATAGTTGTAAAGCAAATGAAAAATCAGTGTTTCAATCTTTGCTCTGATCTAAAGACATTTTTTAATTGTTTATACTTTTAAAATCTGATTTTGAGACAGAAGGAAGTGAGATTAAAAAAAAAATACAGAACTATTCTGTCACAATCACTCATTTTTAAAATCAAGGTGCAGATATTCAAGTTGCAGGTGAGCCTTGCTTTAAATAGCTAAAAAGGAGCTTCTCAGGTGGCAAAAGCTTCCTAGAGCTTTGAGCATTGTCTTGAATGAGAAAAGGGCCATGTTGTTTTCTAATATTAGGCCTTCCACTAGCAGGGAAAAATACCATGTAAGAAATACACAATTTATAAAGATGATATTCCAGGTGTTGTAAAATCACTTTTTTTCCCCTCTTAATATAGATAGTAATTTACTAAGTAAACTTCTGCCAAGAAGTTTATCATCCAGTTCTTCATGGAGTAGAAGTAACAGTCTTCCCTCTAAAACAAATACTCATATTGTCCATGAAATGAAGGAGAAAGTTTTTCTGCTGATTTAAGTCTTTGAATGCAAAAAAAAAATGTTCTAATTTGGAAGATGCTGGAGTCCTGGTATGGAACTTTTCCCCTAGAAATCAAAATAAAAGCTTATTGGGAGGAGGCACTTGTTCTTGCTGAGAGAGAATCAGTTCTGAGTTTTGAGCTGATACATTGACAGGTGAGAGCAAGGCAGAATAACACCATGAGGCAGGAAAGGTTTATGTTATTCCTGTGGGATGTATTGCAGACAACAAGGCTTTGGAAGGTTTACTTCTCACTTTTAAAGACTCTATTTTGGCCCTCTCTAGAGTAAATAGGAGAACAGAGAATGCAAACTGCCCATAGACCACATCCTACTGGGATTAAAGCAGAATTCAGAGACAAAAACAGAATGGGCAGAATCCCAGCAGATGAAAATATGGGAAATCTTTGGGGATGGAGGCAATCAAATCATTCATGGTCACCTGCTCTTCCACAGGTGATGCAAAAACCTTGGGGGTTTTATAATGTAATATTTGTGATAACTTCTGTCAGCCAGAACAGCCTTTTAACAGCAACAAGTCTAATTCTGTTTACCCTTCACAAACAATGGTCCCATGAAGTTATTGTGGAATATGGATTTCTATCTTCTATGGTTGAGAATTGCTGCCTTTTGCAGTAACTCTGCCTCCAGCCCAGCAAGCTCTGAGTTATGGGGCCAAAATGCAAATGATTGTGTCCCCTGGAGAAATCTGGAAAGGGGGGAGAATTTCTTAGGGTTGTGATGCTGCAATAATTCATGTCATTTCGAATAACATTGCAATGTACCTTAATAATTTCTGAGGGACTCATCTAAAACTCAACATGAAACATTGCATGTTACCAGCACGGCACTGTTAAACAGATGAAACTTTCACAGAGAAACCTGGAAGTAAGAAAAAGTTTTCTCTGAATGCCAGTTGGTAAAGCTGCCTCTGTCCTGAGTTTCCTTGCTGGAAATGTCTGTACAGCTGGGAGAGGTCCCTGGTGATGTCAGACACATCCGTGCTCTCCGTGCTGTGGGAACTTTCTGCAGCTTGGGACTTTTGTGTAAAATTTGCCACCTTCCTGGGGAGGAAGCAGCAAATATCTCTCTCTTATGAAGAACCTGTCCTTTTTGTATGAGCTCAGTCCTGCACTGAAAACTTCAGATTTGCTTTAGGCTGGCAATGTTGCAAGGCATAGAAGCCACCCAAAAAGGGACAGAGAGGCTGTTCTGATTTAAGTAAAATGCATTGTCTGAAAAGTAATTATGTTATAAAGTGCTCAGTGTGTTTTATTGCAGCTTTCATTTGATTATTGTTTAAACCTCAGCATGTAGGTTTATATATATTTTCTGTCCTGGTTTTCACAGAAGCAGATGGTGTATGTCTGCCAATCGATCTGTCCTGAAGTGGCTGAGTAAAACGCTTTTATTATAGCAAAAATAATTTAGAAAATTCCTGATCTCACTCCTTTGTGTACAAAATTGACTTCTGGTGCAAAGCAAGTTTTATCACTGCTCAAACTGGTATTGATCAAACTATCAAAAATTGTGTTACGGTTTCAGCAGCCTGTCTGGAAACACCAAGAAGATTAAAGTATTCTGTTTAAATTCTGAAATCAGTCTTGATCCTGTGAAATATAATTTTTAAAAGAATTTAAAATTTTATTGCTCTTCTTGTAAGAGAAAATGATAACTTGAAGTAATGCTGTCTCTTTTTTTCCCCATTTCCTCCTCTGAAAGTAATTAATTTAAATGTTAGTAATCTTTTTTTATACATCCAGGTCAGTTTTAACTTTGAGAGTAAAGATACTGCTTAAAACTCCAGTTATGAAGGAAATTCTGAAGGGTAAATTAAGGGTATGCTTAACTTAGTAAAATTCTTTATAAAATACCTAGATACACACAAATGTCAGGATACAGCATATTTTAGAAATGCAATATAACAAGTAAAAAAAAAATATAACCATCCCAAAAATATCATAGCTTCAGAAAATGGAATTATTTTAATCTACCTTCAGGTCACAGAGAGAAAACACTGTATTACCATTCTGGGAAATAATGCTAAAGATAATTTTTATCCCCCTCCCCACTATTCTTAATGGCTTTCTATCTGCACATGTAGCTAATTCCCCCAGGACTTGAATTTCCATTATCCAAATTAATTCATTGTCTAGGAGTATTGAACTCCATTGGTAAGAGTTTGGTCTCTAAAGGTGTTCATTGATTTTGAAAGCTGCACTTTGTCCTTTTGCCTTCTTGAGCCTCTTTCAGGCTGAAGTGTCTCAGCAAAGAGCAGCTTTTGCTCTTCCTCCAGCTTTATGGTTTCCAAGGCTTTTCAGTCCATCAAATGCATAAATGTAGTGGTAGAAACACATTGGCATTAAAAAAAACCTCCACTCAAACAGAAACCTTAAACTGGAGCAATTTTGCCTTCAAAACCAGCAGCTCCCCCTTGGTCCTGCTTGAGCATCAGGAGCTGGTTTGCAGAACAACCCTTGGGTGGGAGCTTTTATTCCTAAAACAGATCCAGACAGGTGCCCCATATCAGGAAATATTTTTTTGCCAGAAGCTGCTTGGATTTTAGGGGAACTGTCCTCCTCTCTTTATCATCAGTCTCACAATCAAGCATGAAATAAAGGAAATGAGGAAAAAGTAACATAGAGATGTGTAACCTGCCTGGAACTCCCTGCAGCAGCTGATGTTTTCTACTGTAGTGGGAATGATAAAATCATTGCATGTTAGAAATAAAGCTCTGGCTTTTTGGAGTGAGAAATCTCAGCACTGCCATGTATCTTGTGGTTTTAGTAGAGATTTGGAGAGCTTTTAGGCTTGAATCTCTGCGGTAAGCTCTAGCAAGGCTGATTTCCAACAGGAAAAGTGGGTCAGGGAAGAAGAAGATCCTAATTACACCTAAAATCTCCAGAGAGCTAGTGTCTAAATCTAGATATAACAATGTAAGAAAAGAAACGAGCTGAACATGCCCTGATTTACAATTTGTCAGATGTAAGGTTGATTTTTATTAAGATGATGTCGTCAGGCAACTTGAAAGAGCAGTGATCTAAACACCTTTGGAGCATTGTGTTTAGGATTTGTTTTTAATGGCACAGGGTATCAGCACTGTTCTCTTGAAGCAGTAGGTTCACAGTGCTGCTCTTGGTACAATCTAACCTGTGCATTTTCTCTAAGATACTGGGAAATAATGATTTTGTTCACATAAATCTGAAATATTTCAGGCTATTCATCATTAAAATATGTGTTTCTTGTGCTATTTATTGGGTGTAAATAAATCTGTGTAAGTTAAAAGGTACCTGGATGAGTGAGCAGCTACTCTGTGATTTTTCCAAACAGTTTCTCTGATTTTCTCTGAGTAACAATTGTTGCTACTCAGACTTGCAGGGCAGGTGGGATAGAAATTAGCAGACACATGTCTTTAATTGTGGAGTTGAACTCCAAAACTTGGGGAAGCAAAAAGTACAGCATGGTTTTTAAAGGCCCATTAATGACTGGTGTGTGGTGGGGAACACTTGTCCTGTTTCAAGTGGCCACGTTGGCAGCACCAATTGCACCAATTTTGCTTCAAAAAATACAGAGCCTCTGTTGTGCTTTCCTTCAGAAAAGGCTGGGTCACAGTGCTAAACCCTAAGCTCATCAATACATTGAAAAAAAAATTCTTCTTTGGTTTGGTAAAATTTTATGAAGCAAGAGCCATAGATAGATACTGTGTAAATATTGCCATAAATTAACTAGTGCAATTTCAGCAGTAGATTAGTGGAGTGAATAAGCTACTGGGTGGTGTTAATGTTCATAGATGTAGTAGACCTTAAAACAGGAAATAAAATATAGATTATCCAGATGAAATTATAGGGGGAAATTCACGTAAGAGAATTGTGTAAAAGCAGCAGGGAGCTCATGTAGCCTGCGTGAGAATTCCCTTTTATCCCTCACAGGAAGTGTAGACACCCAGCTCCTCACATGTAAAGGGATAAGTAGGGAATTATGCTAGAGAATGCCAGATGGAGACCTGCCCCAAAATTTTAATTCAAGGAAAAAAATAATTGAACTAAAACCAACATGCTTGTTGTTAAATATCTGTGGTTAATGTAGCAGGTACCGCTTCCACCCTCATGGTAAACTTGATGCAAAAGTCGTGAGCAAAGAGCCCAGGGTGGATCACTGGGTGTGATCAGAGGGGTTTTTCCACTGAGTTTACATCCCAGTGACCTGGAAAACAACTCTCTTGTCCAGCTCTGCCTCCTTTTCCAGACAGGTCTGTGATCTCCAAATTCAATAAGGGAAAAGAGCAAATGTTTGTCGAGGGGAACAAATGTGTTCTCTGATTATTTTCCATATTAAATTGAATTTGCTGAAGATTTAATAGATCAAATCATCACCTGGCAGTTTAATATTCCATTAATATTAGTCGTGCAGAGTGGGGGCCCTAGTGAATGACAAGGGCACTGTTTGCCTGTGCTTGGAAATTGGGATGAGATAGTTTTACTCTGTGCTTTGGTAATCACCTCCTCATTTGGATTGTTATTAAAATGTTTGATGTAGGGTGTGACTGACAAGTGGAAGAAGAAGGTTAGGCTGGTATTGCATTTGTCCCTAAGTTCTCAGTTCTGCAGAATGATTTCACTTTATAGTGTTTGGCTGCAAATTTCCTTTAGCTCTAACTGAGAAGAGACAAATTTTCCCAAGTTAAATCATCCCTAGTTATAACTGTCATAGTGCAGGGACTTCTTAAAAATTTGATTCAATATGAAAGTATAATCATGACCCTGATCTCAATTATATCCTCAGATGACATGGTGGAAGTAATACATGAAAAAATGAAGACTAATAAATTACCTATCAGAAAAGGAATTCACATAAAAGTTCTTTCGTGGAATGGTACTATAAAGGCAGAGAGGAAAACTGTGGATGAAAACTTGAAAAGATGTTCAAGAAATGTTAGAAATGAAATAAAATGAGAAGTCCTATAATTTTTATTTGCATTTGGCTTCAGATGCAAAATTATCATAAATTACAGCTGGATCCCAGTGTTTCTGGAAGGCAGGAGCAATGCTAAAAGCAGAGGGATGCTGTGAGTGTGCTGTCTGTAGAGATGGTGCAGCAAGACTGTTGGGAAATGCTGAGGAGGAAGGTTAAAAAAAAAAAAGAACAAATGGAATCTCCAAGTTGACAAATGGCTCCTTCCTGCTGAGGAGGAAGCTTGTCAGAGAGCTCCAAAAGTGAGCAGGAGCCTCACAGTTCCCACATTCTGAGAAGCAAATTCAAGATGATGCAGCTCTTATGAAATGTGCAGGAGTTGTCACTGCCTTATTAGATGGAAAATGATTTTACTTCTTTTTCTGAGTCTTCTTGCATTTCTTCTCACTTGGTCCCACTTCACTTTCTTCTGCTATGAAACCCCATGCAGGAGTTTCCTGAGAACTGTTTCCTTTGAAGGAGAACTCACTGCCCCAGTGGGTATTTCATAACAGCTGAATCCCCATTGGCATTTGGGTGATCTATTCCAGCACTTTGGACTGAAGGAGAAGGCATTTGGTGCTGGGGGCCTCACTGGTTCCAGGTATCCCAAATCTGTGTTTGCAATAGCATCTCTTTTGCCTTGGACAATTCCTGAGGCTCCCCAGTTGTTTCTGTGCTGCAGAGTCCCAGTGCTAGGGCACAGAACAATCTTAAGGCCTGATTACATGGGGGCTGTTGAATGTTATGAGTTTCAATCAATACTTTAAAAGACTCTGCTCTGTTGTACTTTATCTATTTATTACTGTCTACAGCAATAGAGTTACTGATGGTCCCAGAGAATATTGTCATCTCAGTAAGCAGAAGGGTGTTCCAGGGTCATGAAATATTAATTTCATTAAGGTTTTTAAGAAATGTGGTTTTTATGCTTGGGTAGCTTCCTTGCTCATCAAAAGTTTCAAATGCAACGAGACCTGTAAGTTTTCTTCCTACACTGCTCCAAGGATAGAATTTCCTCTTTTGAACTCATCACTCCCAGCCAGTGCTAGAAATGATTAAGGGTTAAAGTTATTTTTTGTATAGAGATTAGCCCCATGTGAAATGCTGAAATCCTTGTTTAACCCAACTTGCCAACTCTGCAAGTCTCAATTTTTTTCCAGTCTGCAAACAGTCAAACTTTTATGCTTTACATACTTATAGAACACAAAGGTTTGAGTCAAATACTGCTTTTTGTTCAGCATTCCTTGCCAGAATAGTTTCTCTTCAGGTCAGCTTGGTCTAATTCTGCTCCATGCTGTAATTTTAGCTACAAGTACGTGGTTAACAGTACAGGTGAAATGTGCTAAACAACCTGATACTCAGTCATCACCCCTGCTTTGCTGAACCTCTGAAGGGTTGTTTTACTGTCAGACCTCATTCATACAATAAAATCCCTTTTTTGGGATATCTCTGATATCAGTGGAAGGAAATTACAATGGAGGAGTGGGATTTCTGCACACCTGGAAAAGTAGAGCATTGCTGAAGGAAAACCAAAATGCCACTTCTTTGCCTCCTGTTTTTAATTCCATTCATTGAGCTCTGTGTGTGTTTGATCAAAAAATTACATTAGTGGCCAAGTGCCTGAAGGAGAGCCCTGAAAGTTGTACCTTTCTGGATAAAAGTGAAAAAAGATGTTAGAGGATTTTCTTTGAGTTTTTGCTGTGTATTTCACTAGAGAAGAAATGGTTTTGTGATAGAAATTCTTGATCTTGGATTGTTTGGCTTTGATTTCTCTTTCCTTCATTGAATCTTTACACACATTTAGAAACACCTGGCTACAAATAATTATATTTTTACACATATTTAGTGCTTGTATATGAATATTATTTATTTGTTATATTTTTAACGTTTCTATGCACAAAACTTTACTTTCATGCAGATTACAGCCTTAAATAATCTTGAAATTCCCACTAAATGAATAGGGTGTTAAGTTCTTAAAGGTTTTTAAAAGTGTTATCTCGAGTCCTAAAGTAGTTTTGGAAATCAATAATTAAGCAGTTTGTCAACAAAACTCCTGAAGGAGCTTTCCCCTTTAGCCTTTATTAAAATTTAAGTCTCAGGTGTTTTAGAGCTCCTGTTTAATTAGGCTCAGCTTCAGGTCTGTCCATTTACAAGCAAACTGTGTAACAGCAGTTTCTGCTCGTGCCCTGGGGAAGGGAAGTGTCAGCAGTTTTGGATTCCACCCTGCTAAGTTGCAACCACTGGGGCCTCAAACAGTGTGAAAGTGAGATATTCACTACTCTTGGAATGTGATATTAGTGGATTATTCCTGCACTTAATTCAAGCTAATTCTTCCATGCACAGTTCCTGTAGTGTTGTGTCAAGATCAAGCCTTTAGCATATTAGAGTATTAATCATCAGTGGCAGAAGGATTTATCAGGAAATAAGTTTTTAGCTGTAAGTTCTTCTGTAAAAATTTCGGTCTTCTAAAAGCTTTCCAAGCAAATCCAACAAAAAACTAATAAGCCATCAAAACCAGAGGAAATCATGCTCCATTTAGCCAATTTTTCTGTTCTTACACTGGATTACCAGAAAGTGGTGATCTTTAATGTGTTCATTTACTTCTGCTCCACTGGAAAGCCCTGAGAATTCTTCAGTCTTGGAATGCAGCCCCTGGGCAAAGCTGGTACCCATGGCTGAGCTCCTCCTTGGGGCTGGAGGTTTTCCCCTTGTTGGAGTCATACACAAAACCCAGAAATACAGAAAAGCAAAAAACAAACCCCAAAGCCTCAGGAGGAACTAGAGTAAATTGCAATTTTTAATTACCAGCATGTTAATGAAGGCAGTGAAGTAACAAAGAATTGTTTCCAAATCTGATTTAAAGCACTTAACCTGAATTTCTGAAATTTCTGAAAAGAAGTGAATGCCTTGTCCTTTAAAAAGTGCACACACAAGTCTATTAATATTTTATTCCTGTGTTCTGTATTCTAACCCAAACTTTGCCACAGGGATGTTGGATAATCCATATCTGAGAGGAGGAGGGGGAGAAGGAGGAAGAACAATCTGAACTATTTATTTACAGATGATGAGTATAATTTATTTTCTTTATAGACTGTTTAAACTCCAATTAAACTTTAGTCCTTTCTCTGAGAACTGGATTACTGTGCACTTACAGGCAGTTGTCCCACAAGGAAGGGAATCTCATTTCTATGAAAATTAAAACCAGATCATCTATCCAGGATTAAAGCAGAAATACAGTTTTGTTCCAAAGACTGATAAAGGAAATTGTCCTTATTTAAAGCTCTATTCTCCACCTTTTATGTTAATTGCATTTTTGGGTGACAACACTATGGAAAGGAATTGTATGTAGAGAAAAAGATAGCTAGAATAAATATCAGTGTTTACCCTCTGGTAACAAAAATTAATCTCTGCATTTCACTTCCCCCTTTGATTTCTACTTTGTATCTTTTGTTGATGATTCTGAGTTTCTTTATATGTTCCCTCAGTAAGATAACGTGAAAGAATGAAAGTATGATACTTGTGCTCAGTTTGAAATTATTCCATGAAAAGTTTATTTGCAGCCTGATATGAAGCTGGGAGGCAGTTGAGAGATGAAAGAGCCAATTAACTAATGTGTTTCCACTAAAATTTAGATTTGATTGAGAAGAAGAATGATAGGTCAAACTTCCAAAAATATAAAAAGTGTCTTTTATTGCTGCTCTGAGAGTACTGGGACAAAGAGGATTTGTTGGACTTTTGTTTTGTTTTGTTTTCTATTCTGGACCTTTATTTGAAAATTTTACATCCTTAAAAAAAGAAAAATCTTACTTTTTTTCCCATGCTTCTACCTCACTTGAAAGATCACCAGTGAATTCCAAATCCCCTGTGTGGCATTTCCTTTGGAATAACTGTGGCTGGAATAGCCTGGAATAGCAGGCAATGGTTCTCCTACAGAGGAGATGTTGTTTTCTGTAAAATTTATTACAAAAATATTATTACAATATTTTTGTGATGTTTATAACAAGAATATTTCTGGTAGCCACATTAGTGGACCTGAGGCAAAGCTGAAGCACAGCAAGGGTTGGGAAATCTTTTCCTGTACAATAGATTGAAGGCTCAAGAAGTTGCATGTCCTGTTCTGGTGCTTCAACAGGTTATAAATGAATAAAGGAAGGGAAAAGCAGATCCCTGGTTACCAGTGTCTTGCTCAAAATAAACTTCAGACATGACTAGATGGACAGAATGAATAGATACAGACTTCAGACAGGTATGGAGAAATCATGCTTTTCAAAATGTGCTGTTTTCAGGAGGGGAGAGTCAGTTTGGCATGATGGAAACGTCAGTGAAACACTGAAGGTTTCTGGGCAGGTAGAGCCTCACTCCTGGGACCTGCACCTGGAACAGAGTTTGGGGCTGAGGTTAAAGTCACTGATGCTGAGGAGCTGAGCAGTGGCCCCTGTGCTCAGCTCCTGCTGCTCCAGAGTGAGCAGTGGCAGTGATGGCCAGAGCCAGGCTCCCTTTTTGACAAGGTTCAGATAAAAAAAAGGTTTCTCCCTTATCATCTGTTTGTAATGCCTTTCCAAGACTAAATTTTTATCAAGATTTATTATTGCTGTCTCGAATAGAAGCAGTTCTTTGGTTGTAAAACCTCATTCTTATCTTTAGACAGCTGCTGAGGGTTCAGTAAAGTCATGTGTGAGGTCATGCTCATGTTTAGTGGGAGTGTTCCTAGAAGAGTTTGAAAACAAGTTTTGTGCTCCTCCTGCTGATGGAATACATTTGCAAAAGTATCCTTGAGCTGAGCTGTTGTAAATGTTGATTTTATAAAACAGATTTCCATTTCAATTTACTTTTCTCTGGTGAGGGGTGTAAAAATTTATATGGCAGAGGGAATATTAAAATAAAAATGAAGGATTTTTGAAATATTTTTGGTATGGGATGATTCTTGGTTAGCTTTATCCTGAGCATGACTTTTTTCATAAAAATGTATTGCCATATTTAATTGGTCATGTTGAATCAATTACACGAAATTTAAAAAAAAATGCTGATTGGATGGGAAAAAATCCAGTAAGGAAATTGGCTTACTCTTTTGTTAGGGATAAAAATAAATTGTATAAATTGTACCTGAAGTGGTGAAAACGTCAAGAATGTTTCAATTTGAATCTCTGGTTTTTGCTTGTCAAAACAAACAGGTGTGAAACCTCTCCTCTGATGCTGCTTGAACATCATGGACTTAAATTTGGATCAGTACTGGTTTTCAAAGGGAGAGGTCTCTTATTTAACTGTCTGTTAGTGGGTGACTATCTTCTTTTTAATTTCTGCTGTTACTAAAAATGCAATTATATTGTTCATACGTGTCTTGTCCTTCCACATTCTAGCACATAAAGTGTAGGCTGTGGCAAAATAACTGAGGTTTTTGCCAGGAGTATCAGCCATTTGTTAACTTCTACAGATGTAATGTAGGTGCTGAGCTTTCCTTTGAACCCAGACTGTGCCTGAGGTGTTGCTTCCCGTGTTTCTGAGCTCCAGCACTCTTCACTCACAATTAAAGAGTGATCAAGAGAAAGCATCCTGCCATCCTTCAGCTGCCTGATCACCAAATAATATCCATCTTCAGAGAAACTGCCTTTCAAAACTAAAATTGGGATTGGGACTGAGTCTCTTCTCACACCATTCCTCTGGTTTCTTGTTCATGCTCAGAGGAATCATTTCTTTCTTTGTGGTGCTTTTGCTTCATCTGGAATTTTGAGGTGAAACTCTGCTGGTTGCTTGTATAAGAAGAATTCTGGGGTTTGCCTTTCACCCCAGCCCTAGGATGGCCAAATGTGCTGAAGGTTTGAGCTCCTCAAGCCTGGCTGCAACTTCTGTCCTGTTATTCCCTGCCCCCAAGAAGAGACTTCACCAAACTTTTCAATTTTCATCTTCATTCACCTTGTCCCTGAACATTAGGCAGGTTTAACTGTAAAACGAGGCAAAGATTTAACGTGACCAGAGATCAGGGTTTTGTTGGCAAGGCTGGAAGCAGAAGATCACAAGTAAACCCAACATAAAACACAGCCCTGGTTTCTACTGCCAGTATTTCTTCTGGCCTGTTCTTGTCTCTCTCATCTGGAATTCTCTGCCACAGCCTCTTCATGAGCACTGAGCTTCCAGGTTCAGCGAGTTATTTTCCTTCCCAGAGCCCTGAAGACCTGCTCTCCTCAGCTCTGCTCCCCTGCACCTCAGAGTTGGGGATGAAAACAAATGTAAAGCCCTTGATGGCTCAGGGACTAAAGGGTCTGGGGCACTCCATGGTGGTTCCCCCATTCCTGCTTTTCCCCACATCCTCCATCTCTGTTTTTCTCACCAGAAGGAGCCATAAAAGCTTCTGGTTCTGTTCCCAAACCTCCCATTTCTCTTTCTCTCATTCCTCCACAGCTTTGTCCTTGGTGCCACTTGGAACAGTTCATCACTTCCTCAGGCCTGTTGAGAGTAGTGTTACATTAAAATTAAATATAAATATTGTTTGATTCGTAGTTGTATGTACAGTCTGTGAGGCTCATAGTATTTTTTAGGTTACTAACTTTCAAATGAGCCTGCATATATTTGTTTTTATGGTCTGTACATGAAGCACATATTTAAGGTCACATTGAAAAAAGAACCTGCTGAATCTTCTAAATTCTATTCAAAAAAGTTCAGAAGAGATTACAGGTATGTGCTACAGATGTTCTGAGTTATTGATTTAGAAACTTTAGTTTGTTAGCAAAGTACCAAGGAGTAAGATCAGTATTTGCCAAAGAAGGAAGCCTCTAAATTACATTTTTCTCTTGATGGCATTCAAAAAACCTTTGAAAAAAACTGATTTCTGAGTCAAAGTACTGATTCAAGCTGTGACATCAGCAGCACTGGGTCGCATCCTCCCCCAGCAGAAATATTTGATATATTTTCACTGTCTGCAAGTTTTCCTTTGAATGCAGCTGGAGTCTCCCGCACAGTGAGCTATGGGTGAATCTCTTGGGCAGCTTAAATTCATCTAAATTATAGCTGCTCTGCTCATGCCTTGAGCCACAACCTCAGCACGCTCAGTTCTGCCCCTGCTGCCTTTTGGCACTGCTGAGCATGTGGGCAGTTGGTCCAGGGAGCTGACAGAGACAAAAAATACAGCCCTACAGAGGGGAGAGAACAAAGTTTAACTCTACCAGGCTCTGAGCATCCCATTATCCAGGTATGTGCACGTGGAATGTAGGACCCAGAGAGAAGGGGCAACCAATCTTGCATGGACTTCAGCCAATTTGGAACAGCATCCTAAAATGGGAGCTGCTGAAGAATATGGATTCACTTCCTGATTAACGACCTCAGGGAGTCCCAGCTTGCACTGGCCTTTCCTGCCCCACTGTGTTGTGACCAGTTGCCAAGAGAAGTGCAGCTGTAGCCACCACAAGGCAGCTCCACTTGAGACCCCTCCAGCTGCCTTCAAAGCTTAACTCTGTGATGCTCCAGGCTAAAGCTTTGCCTGTTGCAAGAAAACAAAAAACCAAAAGAAACCCAAAACCCCCCCCCAAAAACACAATAAAACCACATGATTTTACTCCTATTTCCCTCTGCTTCTGCTCCACTGAATCACAGCCTGGGACAGGAGGAAAAGTCTGGCNAGTTCAGGCTGGTAATTTGCCCTACTTATGGGTGCTCTGACCTCCCCACCCAATTACCCCGTTTACTTTTGAAATGGCCAATTTAATCAGGCACACATACAACACTGGGATGGATGTATGAATATCTAAATATACGAGAGAGGGAATTTCAGATGTTTTATCTTGCATTATAATAATATATGTTATAGTTTATCTAATATATAATACATATTATATATAATATATATTTTTATATATAAAATTTATATCATAAAATGTTATAATTTAATAACAGCAGTAATGACCTCAGCAGCACAGAATGTCTTCTGCAAAATTAATAACCACATGAGGGTTAATGGCCCAAGGCGATTAACTCTCTCAGACAATCATTAATCTACCTTGATGATTATCACTTCATTACTGAACACTGAAACCTCCTTTGTGTGCCCGTAAATGCTTGATTTCAGCCCTCCCCTCTGATGTGCACAACCTTTTCTTTATTCTGGGCAGGCAGGAGAGCAGGAGAAAGCTCTGAGGTGCAAATAATTGTAACGATTGGGAGAGGTACAAAACTCATATAAATATGAGTTTGGAGAACGTGTTTTCCCAATGATTGTCTGTTTTCTACCTATGTACTAAATAGAGTTTAAAGGGTATTTTTTGTTTATATTTTTAAGTAGCTGTAGTTTAGGAAACAACACCATGGCTTCTGAAGCAAAGTCTCTCTGAGGTGGTTATGTATATAGACTGTTTAATTGCTTGGGCTGTGTATTTAGATAGTGCCCATTAGTGCAGAGTCCTTGTTTTCCTTCCCAGGAATAATAACATTCTG
Source organism: Anthoscopus minutus (assembly GCA_013399455.1). Taxonomy (NCBI): domain Eukaryota; kingdom Metazoa; phylum Chordata; class Aves; order Passeriformes; family Paridae; genus Anthoscopus; species Anthoscopus minutus. Next base: position 287,764 of record VWYI01002108.1, on the reverse strand, counting down.
CAGCTGAAAATGTTTCCCATTCGTTGCTGCTATTGATCTGAATTCAGATCTGCAGGGCCAGTGTGGAGAAAAGGGAACTGAGACATCCAGAACAAAACTGCATCAAGATATTTACCACAGCCAGCCCCTGCAACAGACTGAATTTTTTATGGCATCTTATTCCTGTCTGTGTGGAATAGTCTGGTTTTTTTGGAACAAAGCCAATATCTCCAGAAGAAAAGGGCTCTGAAAGCGTATCCTCTTGCTGGCTGTGTAATATAGAAACTCACACCATCCCACATCCAGTCTCTTTTCCTCCTTGGCAGCCTATGGCAGCTGTGCACATTAACCTTCAGAACCTTTTTTTTTTTTTTTGCTGCTTTATCATCTCTGCTCCCAGGGTTACAATTAGCTGGGCAGTGATTAATCTACAGAGGGTGCTGCATGACCAGACAGAGGCCTGGGAGGTAGGTCCTGTGTCTCTGACCTTCGATTTTCCCCACTGTCAAGGGCAAAACCAAACCAACCAGTCCCCAAAATTTGCCACTGCCACGTGCCTGAAAGGCTGCTGCTAACTGTGCAGGAGCAGTTGGCAAATCCAACTTCTAGACCTGAATGTCTCTGTCTTTAAAGCAAGTGTAAGAAAGGACAATGATTCTCTTGCTTTTATATCTATATCTGTCTCTTGCTAATGTCTGTTTTATTAACTGAGGTAATTTTGATTTGTGTTTCTAAGTTTGGGGTCAAACAACTGTAAAAGGATTTGATCTGCTTCAATTAAAAATAGAAAAAAGTAGCAAGTTGACAAGCACTCATGTAATTATCTTTGACAATATGGGCAAATTTCCATCTACTGGCCACAGTCCTATGCTTAATTTCAGAAGGCTGAGGAGAAACAGAAGTCTGAGACACTTTATTCTGACACTTGCAAAGCCCTGTTATATAAAAGTGTCAGGAGGAGAGAGTGTATACCTTCTTTAAAGAAAAAGCTGGCAGCACTTGGGGGTTAATTGCATTGACTGCAGAAGGGAACTTGGCCATGGAGAGACAGGACTCCAGGGAATGCTGATGCCAAAGTCAATTTATTGATCACAGAGCTCAGTTTGTATAGCCTCACACCTTTGAACAGAATTTTCCACTGTTCATGTCTCTTATCGATACTGCTTAACTACAATCTTTACAGGTGTAGTCTCACGTGACTACCTTAAAACAAAACACAACATTCCTTTTCCTTGCTCCCTCAGATCTCTGTCTGAAGTTCCCATGGTTTCTGGCCTACCTGGACTAAAGATGTCCACACCATCAATCAGTTCTCTGGTACTCTCTGCTCCATTGCCTCCCTATAGGGAGCTGCAGAAAAAGTTTTTCTTGTGCAGTTGTGGTCCCAGAGATAGAAATTGTGTGTTCAATAGGTGAGTGAATTATTCTGACTAAACTGGTCCCTACAGCTGGTCACTGTCTGTGCTCTCCATGTCAGCATAAAAAAGAAGGGATACTTAGGAGAAGAGATAAAAGGAAAACTATTAGACTTGAGAGGAAACTGAGGCTCTAATAATGTGGAAAGTCTTCTTTACCTCTGGTGGATTTACCCTCTGATCTTACCCATGCAAGGCTGGGCTGCTTTGTGTGAGCACAGGGCAGTGCATTAATGAAGTGATTAGATTTCTGCTTTAGAACTGCTTCGTACAGCAAATCTAGGATTGTTTTTAAGTACCCTGGATGCATGTCAAGTTTTGGAGGCTCTCTGTGATTTTGGAAACAACTTCTGTGTTGCAGTGAATGCAAGTTGCAGGCCATGTCCCAAAGCTGGAATTGAGGAGAGTTCCACCATTTATCTGGAGCACAATGTGAATGAGCAAGGATCTCTGTGTCCCAGTAGGAATAAAACATTGGAAAACAACTGTGCCTTGGCAAGGTTACCTTTGTTTTGCTCTTCATTAGGTTACATCAATAAGTTTAATTTTCTGAAAGGAATTTACAAGGGCAAAACCATGTTTGCTTTAAGAGTCCCTGCCCTATTGGAAAGGTTTTGCATTTGCTTTCCTTCTAAGAAAGGAAAAAAAAAATCTTAATTTGATGATTGCTTCTGTATGCAGAATGTTTTAGTGCTTTCAGCCTAGCACAGGCTGCTGGTGCAGATTGGGATTTCTCCCCACATTGCCCCTCAGTGCTTTGGCACCTGCTGTCCATCCAAGCAAAGCCAACTCTTTCTCAGGGGACAAAAAGTTCATCTTGTTTCTGTCAGCAGTGTTTGCATGTCAATAACGTGAGGCTGCTTTAACTTCAGGCTGGTTGTCAGGGCCAGTTCCATATGTCACGTGTCAGGGGAGGAAATGAGAACATTTGTCACCTGCTAAGGAGAAGCTTCTGGCAGTGCCCCACACATTATTTCTTTGGTTCACCTGGTACTTAACTCATTAATACTGTCTTGGATCAATTTGGGCTGCCCTGCCTGTAAAAGTATCGCAGACTAAATCAAGATTTCAACAAAAGTATTGATCACCACCTTATTGTTAATACATGTTGTTATGTTCATGTCTGGGTATAACCCTCTCCAATTAAACCCTTATAGGTTTCCATCCATACCAGTTGGGCCCCAGATGCATTTAACCATCTTGAGACTATTTTTTTTATTGTACTGGACTGTGGTTTATTCATTTGGCTTGAGCAGTTCCCTGCTCTCTGGAAGTTTTCTGCCTTTTCCTCAGCCCTGTCCATTAAGTGAGCAGGATCAGTGCACAGGAGGGCACTGAGAGGATGTGTCTGTAAATTCCATTATCATTGCAGAATTAACAGGGTGAATTTTTCTGGGGTCTGTTTGTTTCTTTGCTTGTTTTGGGGGGGTTTTGTTTGGTTTTGTTTTTAGGGGTTTTTTTTTGTGTGTGTTTGGGTTTTTTTTAAAAGAATAGGTAGGTAGATGTTTACAACTCAGTTCAGTGTTGAGGTTCAATGACCTTGATTATGGTCCCAAAACTATGTTTTTTTATTAACATCCCATCTCTGACATAATCTTGCCTCCCTTCCAGCCTACCTGCTTAGAGGACATCAAATACTGACTTCAGGAAGTGCTTAAGTGGGGAGTTTTACAATTAGGTTGTGAAACAATCAACATTTTAAATAAACCCTTGTTAGTGTGCCTGGCTTCTCTGGCTTCCTGAGGTGGAAGGATCACACTCCAGTTTCTCATCTCTTATTCCCCCTTCTCCCTGCTTTTCCTAGCATTAATACTGGCTACTGGGGATTGAAGTTTTATTGAGAAGGGCCTTTGATGAGTTGCTTTGATGAGAAGCATTGCAGAAGGTCACACAAAACAGATTTGTCTGCTGGCATGTCCTGCCAGACAGTCACAGCACAAAGGAGCAGTGTGTTAAGGGTTTTGTGTATGAAGTGATATTTGCAACATCTTTTGAGCACCAATGTCCAAATCTCAGGCCATCAGCAGTGCTTGTAACCTCAAGCAGGCCCCAGTTTTCATCAATAGAATCTGTGAGCCAACAGTCACAGTAAAGACCTGAACCTGTATTTCGGTGCTCTGGGCTCAGAAATGTGTCAAGTGGAGTTGGATGTGTTACCATAAAACCAGTTTATTAAACAGCTGGTATGAACCATGAGGACTGCATTGCTCGTTTTAAATGCAGTTCCTTTGACAGTAGCCTGATGCATTTGGTTGTGGAGTGGCTGCATGTCTCACCCTGCAGTCTGTTACACAGGATCTCTTTTTATATCTTTATTTCAATATGACTGTCTGCTTCTCAAAATATTTTGGATTCAAATCTCTTAATCATGTGAGTAATCCCCTTAGCTGGCTGAATGAAGACCACTTACTTGAATAAGAGTGAAAAATAATAGCTGTGAAGGCTATTCCTCCATCTAGACATTGTCATACTGGAACAATTATTTAGCAGAACACAAATGACAGTTTAGACCCAGGAGAAGCTGCGACAGCTTCTGGTTTTCTGTGTAAGGAATAAACTTGAAGTTTTTTCTTAATGGTTTTTGAAACTGTGTGCACTCCAATTTCATTTATTTTACAAGTTTGGTGGGACTGCTTTGAGTCACAGAATGGGCATGGCAGGTCTGAGGAGTGAGAACAATCTGGAATTCTTGAGAATGCAAATATTCCTTCTCTGTCCTTCTGGGAAGGAGTTTCCTGCAGAAGGGAAGTCAGCACTTGCTGTCCAGTGCAAACATTTGCTGCCACCTCTTCCTTCTCACTGTAGAAAAATGAGCTGCTGCTGACTTTGCCTTTGCCAACTCTGAATATACAAAAGCATTCAATGACTGCAAGGAAAAAAAAAACGCCCTGCATACCCACTTGCCTTAAAATCTGTGAATGGTTTAAGCACAATTTCATCTTCTAAACACATGGAATCAATGATTATTGTCTGAGACATTGCAGCAAGCTTTTTCTGTTCCAAATAAACAGACTTTGACAGCCTCATGTTTTCATAGTACTAGAGAGATGTAGTTAATAAATTGATGTAGGCTGAATGGGTATAGAAGCATAATTTATTCTAAAGAAATGAAGATTTAAAGTCAATAATGTGAGGTTATGTAGTATAGCACAGGTCAAAGCTAAAATCTGTGGGCAGCTGTAACTAAAGGCATCAGGGTCTTCCTGATTTATCTGAAAAATGGAAGATGATTCCTGTTCACAATTCCCAGTTTGCAGAAATGTCTCACAAGGACCCATGCCCTGTTTAGTTTTTCTGTTGTGGTTGTACAACGTGCATAAACCTTCTTTCAATTTCCTGCAGAGGCTTTAGCAATTATAAAATTTTCTGGTTAGCAGGGAGAAAAAATTGGTTTCAGTTTTCAACTGAACAGAGTATTTTCAGGGAATTATGAAACAGTGAATTAATACATGCACTGTTTTATTGAGTGGTACATAATTTTGAAATTGTGAACCACTCTTCAGTGAAATGGCCACTTTGAGACAAAAAAAAAGGTTGATACTTCAGTGAAGGACTTATTCTTTCTCTTTTTGAAATATATCAGTTTCTAATTTATTTATGTCTTGGGTTGCAATGCAAGATGTAACCAAAAGTCAGTATTCTATTACCAGCTGTTAAAACCAGGTGTGGCAGTGCTCTTTATCTCTTCCACCACCCATCCCTCATAACTGCAGGGGGAACTCTTCTGTTGATGGGCCATTGAGTGTCCCTGCATGACTGATAAAATGACATCACCCACTGGGAGATGCTCCACCCAGGGGAGGAGCCAGGCATTCCTACCTGGATATAATCTGAGATCTGGAACACCACAGACAGCTTTTCTCCACTGGACCCCCAGAGGAAGACAGGACCCATCTACAGCAGCACTGAACCTTCAGAGGAAAGCTGCACCCTTCTGCAGGATCCCTGCTCCAACAGAGCCACATCTGTCACTGCAGGAGGGCTGCAGCCACCATTTCACCCGACTGCTACCAGCACCCTGGCCTGATACCTGCGTGTCAGGCTGGAGTCTGACTCTGTCACTGCTTCTTTGTACTACTGGGTTTTCATTTTCATTTTCCTAGTAAAGAACTGTTATTCCTTTTCCCATATCTTTGCCTCTTAACTTCAGAATTATAATAATTTGGACGGAGAGGGTTTACATTTTCCATTTCAAACGGGGCTCCTGTCTTCCTTAGGAGACATCTGTCTTTCAGACCAGGACAATTTCTTTTTTTACTCTGGAAATATCTTTTTATGAGGAAAACTTCCTACTCATTAGAAAACTTTTTTTTTTCTGGCTCTGCGCAGTTGTGCACTTTTGTTTGGTGGTGGGATTTATTAGGGGAAGACCTCTTCTGTCCTCTCAATCGAGTGCAACTTGAAACTCTTATGCTTTCTGTGATTGTAATTTTCAGGGAGAAAGCAAAATAAGCGGAAAATAATTGGAGGTTTTATTTAATAAAACGTCAGTAAAAACAAGGGTTGTTAAAAGTGGAACAGACAGCTATGAAGGGATGTGAAGAGCTGTATGATGTTTTAAGACTAGTACTCAGCTAAGAAAATTTTAGGCATTCAGGAAGTTTTTATGGCTTTTCTCCCCACTGAGCCCCACCTTTCCTTCCAAAATTATATTAGGTGTCATTTTCAAACATGGAGAGTTTGCTTGTTGTTTTTTTTGTTGCTTGAGAAGGTGTTCTTTTCTGGATGCTTAGGAAAAAAAGGAAAGCGATTACTTCCTTACTGCAGAAGTTGATAAAGAGATGTTTCAAATTATCCTGAGTTTAGATCAGAAAGAGCAGGTGACATGACAGTGTAATAACACAGAGTATCATTGTGCACCAGCAATCTGATGCAATTATCCCGTTATGTCATGATGGATTTTGTATTAGTGAAGCTTCAGTGGCACAGTGGCACAGCACTGGGAAAGTGTCTGGAGAAAAAAAAAATCCATGGAAATAATCAAAAAGTTGCTTGTGGCAGTTATGCACACATTATTCACAGGATAAAGAGAAAGGAAAGAGAATATGATTCAAGTCTGCTCAAGTGGTTCGAATAGCCCTTGGAGACTGGAATATGAATGCTCCAGGTTGATCTGTACAGATCTCAGTCTGTGAGTAGCCACAAAATGTCCGTCTGTCCTTCTCATTAGCTGTGTCATTCCTGGTACAGCTTCATGCACACAGGTTTTGGGTTTTGTTTGGTTGGGTTTTTTTGGTGTTTTTTTTTTCAGGAAATATTGATTAGTCTAAACAAAATCAGATATTCTCTGGTGCAACAGAAAAATTGTGTTTATGATGCTCTCCAGTGAACAAAAATTTGATGCTATTATAGCTGGAAAAATCAATCATATATGCCTATTTTCCTTCACTGAAACTCAAGTTACTGATGTGGAAAATGTCTGAGAATTGCCTGGGTGTTGAAGGAGTTCAGACTGGGAGATCTCTTTGGCTTAAGAATGTGTCACTTATTTTTTCCCTGGCAGAGAATTTCATTTAAATAAGTGGTATGAGGTAGTTTGTAGCTACAGAGAGAGACTGAAGTTATTGTCTGTGTACGTCACACCCACAGAACAGTGAGAGGAGACTTTTATGGCCTGTGGGTTTTGTGGAGGATTTTTTTTCTTGTTTGGTTATCGATTCAAGGCCATTAACTTGGATGATGATATCTGGAGTTTTACTACTTTGAATATCTAAAAGGCACGTTTAAGTTACTTGGAGAAAATTACTGAGGCAATTATGGGATTGTAATATAAAGTACCATAATTACACTTCAATTCTTCTTATCGATCAGTGAGCTTTGCACTTTGCTGTAGAATAAAACACTGAACACATTTCTTGGCCCACCCAGAAACTTAATGCTTTAATATCCATTTTACAGAGACAGTTTTTCAAACTTAGCAAGCAGGAAATTCCAAGATGAAAAATATATACAATATTTATATAGCTTTAAACAGAGAATTGGCTTAGATGGGATATTAGGAAGGAACTGTTCCCTGTGAGGGTGAGGAGGCCCTGGCACAGGTTCCCAGAGAAGCTTTGGCTGCCTCTGGATCCATGGAAGTGCCCAAGGCCAGTCTGGGTGGGGCTTGGAGCAGCCTGGGACAGTGGAAGGTGTTGCTGCCCATGGCAGGGATGGGATGAGATGGGCTTTGAGATCTTTCCAACCCAAACCATTCTATGATGATTCTGTGAATACACATGTTCCTATGGATATATTTATCATGATTTGAAAGCCACATGTCAGTATATCATCAGGCAAAGGCAGATTCTGAAAGCTCCTCATAAATCAACAAAAGGAACTTCAAAGAAGCTGTTTTACTATTTCCAAGTTATGTGCAAAATAAACTGTACAATGAATGGAGGCAAAAAGGTTTTGGCTTCTTGACTTCATTATTCTCCATCTGTATCTCTTGTGTCTGTTTCAAAGACTTGCTGAGTAAGATTCTCACTGCAATAATTAATAAAAAGAGAAATGTTCAAAAATTCCTTATCACCCCTGCGTTTTCAGTAGATGCTCATGCTGTTCATCTCTTTCCCCAGGCTGCCACTTTCAAATGTGCTATTCTTGGCCAGCAAATGCTTGTGGGGCAGATAAAAGGAGGTACAGCCTTACACCCACTGCCACAGGCTCACTTACCTCACTGTGCTCCATCAGTTCTCTGCCTGACTGTTCTCTTGGCTTTGGTACTTGGTAATGCCAGTGCCAGCTTGGTAATTTCCAGGTACTTGGGAATGCCCAGTGCCAGCTGACAGATGGCCTTGTCACTGCTGTCCTTCCCCCTGCCAGCTTCTCTGTGGCTTGATAGTGAATGTGACCAGTTTCACATCCTTTGTTTCACAGCAATTTGGATGGTGAAAGTTATTACACATGTGTCTCAGGTTTGGTTTTAGTTCATGATCATTTTTATCTGTGAAATAATGAGCAGCATGAGAAACATTCTCTCAGGCCTCTCATGAGAGGCATAAACAAGGTCTGAAGGTTTGCATTCACTGTGCCTTCCCCTCACCAACTCAGTTGTTTCCCACCAGCTTCCTCGAGGCCCCAGGAGGCTCCTGTGACATTTGGATTAAGCTCTGCAATAACAGTATTGACTGAAGTGTCTTCCTGGTCAAAGCAGCAAGGCTGTCCTGTTCTGTAAATACTTTATCATCGTGTTGTTATTTTCCATTTTAGACCCTTCTGATGTAAAGTGGAATTGTTTTTCACTTGCATATGAGATGCACAGGACCTTTTCTTTATCTGCCAGATGCTCTTTCCTCTGTGCCATGTTCACCTTCCTGTGGAGGTAGCTGGGATCATGCTGCCATCTCATGGCAGGCCACAGTTTAATTAGAAATGACAAACAGAACAGGACAAATTAATTTTGTTACGTAAATTCACAAAGATAAGCAAAACCAATAACAATTAATCCTGTGTTTTAAAGCTAAGAGCATCCCCTGCTCCCTGTGTAAAAGTCAATGTAAGGGGCAGAATTGGGGCTGAACCTATTGCATATCCTTCTATATGTATATTTTTTTGGCTTTTATAAAAATAAAGGACCTTGACTAGCCAGTATTAATATTAAAGATGTCTGGGATACTGCAGCAAATCCCCGTGAACATTGCTATCAGTACAGCTCACTCTCCATGAAAATATCTTTCTCTGCTTCCAGCACCAGATATTAGTATACATGGTAGAGGAGCCCATAATTAAATCTATTAGGGTGGCTTGTTACAGAGCACAAATATCTGAATGCTTGACAGAAAAAGGAAACATCTTTTCTTTCTCTTCTGAGAATTGATAGCCCTGTGTCTTTCAATTCTTATTTAAGAATTCTCAGTCTGTGAGTCTGTTCAACCATCTGACATTTTAGTGTTCGGCTGCAATTCCATCCTGCACCCAGCTCTAGGATATCTACCTGTCATCATGACAGATTGCTCTTAAAAATCCTGATCCCTCGGAGTCTTCAGTTATCGAGGGTATTTTGGCACAGGACCCAAGAGGGAAAAAGGTGTTTTTGTAGTTTGTGTTTTGCTTTTGAGATCTTTATTATTTCAAGACAGTGATTTGGCCAGCAAACCTGGAATGTGAGCATCACTCAGTGTCCTTCCAGCAGCAGGGTGATATAGCTGGGCTGGTAGCAGCCCTAGAAAATGTCTACCCAGCTCCCTTCTGGTTTTGGGATGTGGTGCCAGCCATAGGGGAGTTCCTTCTGCCTTTTCAATCTCACATTTGTGGGACTTTCCCAAAATCTTGACCACTGATTGGGCTCCCAGGTAGCAAGTGACAGGATGAGAGGAAATGGCCTCAAGTTGTGCCATGGTAGGTTTAGACTGGATGTTAGGAAGACATTTTTTATGGAAGAGTTTGTAAAGCATTGGAACAGGCTGCACAGGGAGGTGGGGGAGTTCACCATACCTGGAAGTGTTCAAAAACCATGTGGCTATGGCACTGGAGGAATGGTTTGGTGGGGAACATGGTCATGGTGCTGAGCTGATTGTTGGACTTGGTCTTAAAGGTCCTTCCCAACCTCTGTGATTGTGTAATTGTCTGTAGTGTGTATCTACTACTCAGAGAAAGGGGAAAAATGACATGTTTCACAGTAGCTCTTTTTATGAATTTGGTATAGTTCACATTCTTAAAGAGTTAATGGGTGGAGTTTGAAATATTAAAGTGACATAAGTTAGCAACTGAAAAACCTCCTTAACCTTCCTGCAGTTTAAAGACTGAATGTATTAGCCAGCTGTGTTTCTGACATGGAAAATAACCTTGGTATAGTCCTTCAGTCAAACATTTTGCCCTTCTTAGGAATAGAAATTTAGCATCTGATACGCTGGCAGGCAAGAGCATATTTTCTGAAAAGGGGGTTCACTTTATTAACTCCTGCTTATAAAATGGCCTTACTATGGCCATGGCCATTCAGTGAATGAATTGGAAGGAGAACTTTGAGTCTCCCAATTCACACATCTGTGCAGTTTTTTGTGTGTTGTTTTAGCATAAAAAGCAGGAGAAAAGTTAATGCAATATAGTTATTTTCTTCTCAGGCATCTTCATGCTTTCAGAATTTCTCTGGGCCGATTCAGGTCCTTTACACACAGCAAACAGACTGGGATGTGACTCCCATGGAGCTTTCTGAGCTGGATGCCTATGTTGAGATCAAGGGAATGCTTGCCAGGCTGGCATCACATTATTGAGTCCAATCTATCAAATACATTTTAAACCCCTCTGAATTCTGACAAGTCTAAAAGGCACATTTTTTTCTTTTACGTAAACACCAATCCTGTCAAAATCCAAGACTCTGACACCTATTCATAAATGACTGGTGGGAATTGAATTTTATTTTCCATATTTAACACCCCACCATCCAGTCAACTGGATTACAAACAAGGACATTACAAAAGCAAAACACAACCCAAATGCTGCCTATAACCCTAAGCCTTGGGTGCTCTTGATTTCTTCCAAAATGCTTCCAAAATTTCTTCCAAAAGGCATGAACATGATGTCTGTCAATCTAGGGTTGACTGATACAGTTTTTCTCCTTAAATTTTTGTTCTCCTTTTGTTCAACATGATATTCTTCCTTCCTTCCATGTTCCTATTTTTATTCCCAGTCTGGCACAGGATGTCACATAGCTCAAAAGTGATAAACAAGCTTTACACTCCCCTTTGCTGTGCAGAACATTGGTTTTAAGACTTGTTGTGTTTATCCCATGGCACCCAAATGTCCTTTTCATGTTCCAGTACTATCTGAAATACACATCATAAATGGCATTTTCTGATTGCACATACACTTCATCATCTTTCAAAGACTGCTCAGAGGTCACAATGACATCATTTCATGCAGAGTGGACTTGCTGTGGACAGTGATTGTTCTAAATAGTTTTTCCTTACCACAAGCCTCTTTTTATCACTTTTAGGGGATCACACACATAGTCATTCAAACAGAATGTTCCTGCAACTTCACTTTGTCTTTTTATACTTCCTACAACAAAAATTGTAAGGGGGTTTTTATTCTAGCTGAGGAGAAGAGAATGCATTGCAGGATGTGGTGGTTGTTCCCCCAGGATGCTGCCTTATGAATAAAAGATTAAGTTGCATTTCCATATAATACTTTGTCTTTTTGTTAGATACTTAAAAAGAAAATCCATTCAGACTCTGATAGACTGAATGAGAATGAAGATGTTGGCATTTCCCAGTCCAGCTGGAGGGCTGAGGAGCAGCAATTGTTAATGGCTTTGCTGTCAGGGTTGTTGGCTCTGCTGTACCTTCACCCTGGCCTGGCGCTGTAATTGTGGGAGATCAGAGATTGCAGCAGATTCATGGCCTTTATTGCTGCACGATTATCCACAGTGATTCAGCACGTACTGGGAAGACCTGTACATCAATTCTTTTAATAGATGCCAGCTCTTTCTCCAAATCCCTGCTCGGCCTAACTGAAAAAAAAGAGAAAAACTAGTAATGGGAGGCTTTTTTCTGCTGAGCCATTCTGGAACTAGATTGGCCTGCACGTGGATCACAGTGCTGTTAGGACAGCTCCAAGATTTGTTTCAATGACACTGACATCAGTGGAATATTCCAGATGGCAGGAATGGTGCCGTGGCAGTGGGACAGCTCACACTGGGACTGGTGTTCACTCCAGTCCCTCCATAATTATATTGTTACACCCTCATGTTGTTGACCCAAACATTAACTGGCTCCAAACCCTTTACTAATCCCATGTATAAACTTCCTAATCTATTTTTTATTAAATGGGATTTTGAGAATTTAGTGAGGTAGAGGCTCTCGGGGCTTCTGGGAGTTAGAAGCCAAAGCTCTATGGAAAAGTGTTACAACAAATTTTAAAAAAGGAAGATAGGTGTAACTTCCTGTGCAACACTTTTATAAGGAATAAAATCCAGCCTACACACACACAAAACACAAGGCTTTTAAGAGTTCTGAAGCAGCACATAATATTTTAAAAAATTGGATAAGTGCTGTCATTATTATATCCCTGACACTTTCAGTTTCTTTGTGTGAGAAGGACTATTCAGAAATAAATGGAGTTCAATTCAGTTTACTCTTTCCCACTCTTTGGGGGACTGTTTTGTCCTGCTTAGAAAATGGATCTGTAACAATTACTAAAATGAATACAGGCCAAGATGTGGGGTATTGTAAAAATGTGGGGAAAATGGGAACTTGTTTTAAATATTGTTTTACCCACAGGACTGACTTTTAAAAACCTTTTTCTAAAACAGTGTATTTTGCTTTGTGAGCAATTCTGATCACTGATGTTGTGTCTGGGGACCTTACCTTTCTAGAGGTAAGGACCATGCTCTGAATAAAGCGGTCACAAAGGGTTTTTTCATGTATAATAACAATTGGTTGATAATGAAATTAATCTGTGTGGCTGTGGCTTGGGCAAGAAAGTCAAATGGGTACATTTTTCAATGAATTCTTAACTCAGTACCCAATTTACCACAAATAAAGCATTTTTAAATAAGTATTTACCTGACAGTGTTTAGTCATCTCTGATGGGGTTTCCTCAGTTTCATGCAGCCATGTCGGGGAAAATCTAGCAAGGCAATGCCATTCACTGCCATTATTTTTTAAGGCTGTGAAGTCTTTAACAAACTCTTCCCTCTGAATCCACTTTCCCCTGTAAGAGCAATAAGGTTGCAGTGTTTCTTCTCTTTTACCTTTAAAGGAAAAAATGCTGATACATATGTATTGGGAATCTATTATCCACCAACTTTTGCTGATGGTTCAATTTACCAATTGACAACAATTAGTCCTAAATTTTCTGTTTCCCCCGACACTGCTCTCCTATAAATTTTGGTCATAAATTATGAATAAACACTACTTAAATCCCCCTGAAAATAAAAGGGATTAATAGAAGCAAAACCCAAATTACTGGTGTGCCTTATAAATGAACACAAAGGTGAAAGCTGAAAACTGCTTATTTGTGCACTGGGGCTGGTTCTCCACTGTTTAATAACTTACTCTGCCATATATATTAGTACAGTGCCGTAATGTAAACCTGAATTGTCTATTTTCTAGCAGTGCAATTTGTTAATTAATATCAGGACCCCACTGTGTGGATACTTCATGGGGAGCAGCCCAAATTAAAAAAAACTTTAGTTGAATATGGAAAGAATTGTAAGCAGAGATATGAAGAATTATTTCATCAAAGCCACGTTAGATCAGTAACAGAGTTGTGGGGAAAGTCTGATCACTGCTCTATGTAATGGAGGCTCAAAATTTTGTCATTTTTAGGCTTTTAGAAAGAGCCTAAGAGTTGTCTATGGTCATGGATAGACAGATTAAAAATTTCTACAGGAAGGAGCTTCTACAAAGCTGCTTCTTTTAGAGGAGTGTCTCAGAACTTGGTCCAATTGAGCAATGCTTGGTCAATCTTCACTCTCAGTCTCTTTCAGACATTCATCTAACTGAGGAGTTATTTCAGGCATTCTTTAGTCAGAACATTAGGTGCCCTCATTCCATCCAGAAACGAATTTAGGAAGGTTTCTTTAGAAACATGTGGAAGTCAAAGACTTTCTCCAAAATGTTTGGTTTTTGGTTTTTTTTTTTAAACGAACGCACCAGTCTCTAAAGGCCAAGATTTTTTTTTTATTATTAATATTTGACCAAGTAGTCAGAAACTTTGCAGTTGCTTCTTCTTAGGATAATGGTGAGGCTTCATTAGAAAACCAACAAAGATCAAAAAGTTTCTCTGAATTACTTTGAGGAATGATTCCCCACTACAAATAGCTTCTATGATATGCTGTGCTGAGGAAAGATAATGTAGGGGAAAATCATTTTCCAATGGTGTTGCCTGTGTGAACCCCTCTCCTGCCCATTTAAAGATACCCTTGCTCATAATTTCAGCTGTTAAAATTTTTGCTTTGCTAATGGAATGTGGAATTGTGGCCTTAAGATTGAGCAAGCCCAAACTTCTGCCTTCTAAAGCCTTGTGGCCACTTTAATGAAGATGTGCTGGCAGCAGCCATCCTCAGAGTGTCCCTGAGAGAGGCTCCTCTCTGTTTGCTTCTTGGGAACAAAATTCACCTGGATTTCTCTGAGCTGTTGAGTTAGTAAAGCTCAACAGGTCCACTCTTACAAAGAACTCTGGAGTCTCTCACACACTGTTCTCTTTTGCTATTCTCTTTTGCTGTTTATGAATAAATATCTTTAATAATACTCTGAATTCGTGATATGTACAAGTACTCCCTGGGGGCTCAGTTTTTCAGTTTGAACGCTGCTTGTCTGAAAAAGTTACCCTAGTTACTGGTGTAGAGTAATTTTGTGTGGGCTGTTGAAGAGAATTTGGTTTGCTGAAGTTTGTGGCTCCATTTCTGGAAGTGGTGAGCATTTTCTTGAGTCTAAACGGAAACATCAGTATTGATTTTGGAGGGAGCACGTCAGCTGAGGCTGAGCATTTGGGAATATCCCTCTGTCTCCTCCCAGACAGTCTGGTATTTAATTTTCCTTGCCTGAGCCAGGTTCTTTACATGACATTTCTGCACCATGTCAGAGCATCTTGCAATCACTAATATCCCTCAACAAGCTTCTGTTTGAAACCTTTTTTTTTTCTTAGGCATAACAAAAGTACAGGATGCTGATTTCTTTGCCAAGCTGTTACAGATACTCGTGGCAGCATTTCATTGAAATCAAGTTTTCTAGATGCAGGTTTAAATCAGTGCATCGTTCTTCTTCCCCAACGACTGACTCCAAAAGTGACATTAGTCCAGGATATTTTTTTCCTACAATACCTTCCCATTTCTAATGAAGATAAGCATGCAGATCACTGCAGAAAACTGCATTCCTTTAAAATATCTGGAGTGGATGTCACATATTAAATAACATCTGAACTACATTTAGTGTCTCTTTA
This sequence comes from Anthoscopus minutus, assembly GCA_013399455.1. Taxonomy (NCBI): domain Eukaryota; kingdom Metazoa; phylum Chordata; class Aves; order Passeriformes; family Paridae; genus Anthoscopus; species Anthoscopus minutus. The sequence goes on along the minus strand of VWYI01002108.1, from coordinate 272,504 downwards.
AGCACTTTGAAGTCTTGGTGCTAGATCTGAGATAATTCCCAACAGCTGAAAGGAAGCATTGGATTCTCTGGTTTTTGAAGTGATTACCTAAACCATATTAGCATATATTGTTCCATATACACAAAGAAGTCCTCTCAGATATAATTTTACACCCTTTTATGAATGTTTGTCTGTAAATTTATTCTGAGAGATCACTTCTCCACTCTTATGTGACACACTTTGGGTGAATGGCTTTGGTTTCAGCTGGAGTTGAGTAGGATTTTTTTCTGTTCTTGTATATTGAATACTTACAACCATGTAAAGTTGGTGGGGTTTACAGTTATAAAATATTGCATACAATAATATTTTCAAATATTTAAATCTCCAAACTTCTGAAACATTCATTTTTCTGTAAATTCATATACCTGAAATATTTTTCTACTACATAGAAGGTAACAAGATGTAATTATGTAGAGCTGAGCTCAGAATAGTTTTCCCACTATCCATTGTGCTAAAAATGTGGATTCTTTTTCCCTTTGTCTCCCTTCTCCTTTTTTTTCTGGAATAAACTATTTTTATTATCTTTTTAAGCTTTTTATCTAATCCTATTCAGTGTCTTTACTGTGCCCATTGCCTACTCTTTCCTAGGACTTCTTTTTTTTTCTGAAGTCTTTTATTAATGCAGCACATACACATATTCTTTCATTCTTTCCCTTGGGTTCCATTTTTTTCTTGCTGTCCCCTTTTTCTTGTCTCCCACTCCTTGTGATAAATACCATTTTTGCATTCTGTTTGTGGATCCTGGCCTTCACAAAAGGCAAAAACACCCATCTGACATCACAAAGAGGATGTCGGTGTTTAAACATCAAGGGCTTCATTTTGCAAATGCTGAGAGTGCTTGCAGTCTCCAGTAGTTCCACACTGGAATATAGGTCCTCACTTCTGCAAATTTGGTCTTATTTTCTGTCTTTCTAGCTGATAATAAACTGCTTATGAATGCAGGACTTTGAAGGATAAATACATGAATCATTTAACCATTTTACAAGTGTCCAAAACTTGAAAATACCAGATGAAACATACAGATTAAAACCTGCATCCTTCTTGGCATTTATTTTCCCTGGGTCAGGAATGAAATTTCCTGGAAATTTCCGGAATGAAATAAATGGAATTCATTTCCTATGAAAGGAAATATAAATGCCACCGTTTATTTTAAAGTGAATGGATGTGGGCTGTGGATACCATGAGAATCAGTCTTTCTAGAATTAACAGAATTCTCCTGACAAAGATATGAGACAATTCTTGAAATTAGGGAAAACCAGAATTTATTTTCTGGGAATGCTGTTAGTGTCAGGTAGGTAGAATTTGTCTGCCTGTGAACATTGGGCTCGTACACCCTTGGAGTGGGAGCTGATTAAAACTCAGTCATGTAATCTGCTGACAGGAGTCATAATCCCCCAGCCCTGGACTTCAGCACCATGGCTGCAACTCTTTTGTAAGGAATTCTCTTTTATCATTGCCCCTTTAGCTGCATTTGTCCTCTCTTTATTTATTTTTCCATCCTGAAGTCGTGTATATCTGACATTGCTCCAGAACAGACTCTAGCATGTGCTGGGCTTCCAGCATGTCAGTGGAATTTGCTGAGATACCAGTGTGTACTCACCAGCTTCCAGAGCAAGAGAAGATTTTTTTTGTTGCAATAGAGTCGTTTCCAGTGTTGCATCCTGGTAGGACTCATAACAAGGCCAAGACTCTGATAAGTGTAAATACCATAATAGATATCAGCAGATGTCTGGGAATTAGAGGGAATGGAGAACTGGGATATTATCATTAAATGTTTCTCCAGCTTTATTCCTGCTGAAATGTTCTTTGTCTGCAGTGAGCATTTACTGTGGCAATCTCTGCAGCTGAGCTCCGCCAAAACCCTTTGTTCTCCTCCTGCTCAGTGCCCATGTTCTCCTCCCAGACATGTGCATTTCTTCAGCAGTGTCGTCAGTGGTGTCAGTAGTAACACATCTGAGGCACTTTTTCCTCAGCCTCATAGGTCACTCTCAGGTGATGCTCCCATTCTGCATGTGGGTTTTGCTTAATCAAATGAAGGAGCTTTATTTATTCCTGAAACTACAGGTAGTAACTGTAAATCTTCCAAACACCTTTTTTCTCTTTTTTCTTTACACTCTTAATGATACCTGGATTGATGAAATACTTGTTTTTTGTATTTCTAACTTTGTAAATGCATTAGCAATTGAGGTTTTTACCTCAGATTTCCTCTCTGTCATAAACTTCATTAATTCCACGCATCACATTCTTTTCAGCTTTATTTTAAATTGCTGTATCATTTACTCAGAGAAGTTTAGTTGTCACAGAAGCTCTGTGAGGTGTTTGGTCTTTTCTTACCCTTTGGCAGCACAGTTTTGATTTTTAAATAACAGCTTCTTTTTCTCCTCTATTCTCTGTCTCCTTTTCTGATAAATCATCTTGAATGAGTTGTCAGGAAGTGAACAGGTATTTATTCCTACTGAGACATGTGGAGGTGTAGGCAAGCCCCAGTCTGAGACGACCTCGTAGTGGCTTCTAGGATCAAGTAGTGAGAGGGAAAAGGATTTGCAAGCACATGGAATTTACAAAATTAATTTTCCCTGGCCCATTCCTTTCTCTGTTAAACCTGTTCAGTTATTAAAATAATGATATTTTTATCTGTTGACAGAAAAGGAATCTTGTAAATATTTGAGCAAATAGGATTACATGAAGATTTAAATAGCCATCTTTCTGGGCTTTTTCATTTTCAGTCTTCCTGTTTCAAAAGGTTTTCCATCTGTTAAGCTCTGCTTCAGAGAAGCACTTCAGCACATACTTAAATCCATCAGTACTAGGAAGACCTATAAGCCTGGATTTAACTAGATGCATATTTCTAAATCAAGGCATTAAGCTCTTTGCTCAACACGCAGAAAATTCCATTTTTTTAATCACAGTGCCAGTATGCTCCCCTGCTAAAACGTGCCATATATGAATATATATTATTGAAAGGGCTGTGGTGCAGATGGGAATACGTGTTTTCTTCATGGAAAACATCAGTTTGGAAAACCCAAGTTGAGTGGAGGTGTGGAGCCCCTCTCCCATGAAGAAAGGCTGAGAGAACTGGGATTGTTCAGCCTGGAAAAGAGCTGCAAGGTGGGGAGGGACTCTTTACAAGGGCTTGGGCTGTCAGCATGCAGGTAAATGCAGTGCCAGAGGGCAGGGATGGATGGGATTTTGGGCAGGAATTGTTCCCTGGGAGGAATTGTTCCCAGAGCAGCTGTGGCTGCCCCTGCATCCCTGGCAGTGCCCAAGGCCAGGCTGGACAGGGCTGGGAGCGGCCTGGGGCAGTGGAAGGGTCCCTGCCATGGCAGGGGTGGGATGAGCTGGACTTTAAGGTCCCTTCCAACCTAAACCATTTCACTCTATGATATCTGGTGGTGGCAAGAGAAAGACTTGAGGCCTAAACTTCCAGTCCTGGAGTTGTGCTTGGTTTTACAGGATGAAACGCCCAGCATGGCCTAGTTGCCTCTGGAATGAAAAGGCAGGGATTGCAGCAGGTGTATTGGGAGCCACAAGAGGTCTGGGGCCAGTTTGTGGGTGGTTTTGGTCTTGTAACAGAATCAGTGGGAGCTGGGAGCTGCTGGACCCAAAGATGAGACTTGACAACCTCATTGATTTTCGGTGGCAATTCTGCCCAGCCCCTCTGTGAGTCACCCATGCCACAGATCATGCTGAGACTACTTCAGACATTCAGCATCAGGCATGAATCAGGTCCTTGCCCCTTCACTCTTGGAATTATGAACTGTCTGTCTGTCTGTCTGGGGAAGATTTACTGGTTCAGCTGATAGGATCAGGAATTTTGCCTGTTCAAGTCTAATACAAAAGAGGGTTGGAGTCAGTGCCTTCCCACTGCTCTAACCCAAATAAAAACAAACATATTAAATTGTATTTCCAGATTTATTTTACCAAGTTTTAGGGATAAAAAATTAGAAAAGAAAGGGAGGAGAAATAGAAGCCTTTTACTGCAGAATCATATCATGGTTTGGGTTGGAAGGGACCTTTAAAACTTTCTTGTTCCAACCTCTGCCATGGGCTGGGACACCTTCCCATAACCAGGTTGCTCAGTGACCCATACAACCCTAAAAAGGGCTTAGGGTTTTGTCTCTTTTAAATTAATGAGTAATTAGCCCAAGAAATTCCTGTGAGCCTAAAATGAACAGATTGCTTAAATTTTTAAGTAATTTCTGAAATTCTGAAATTTACTCACAAAATCTGATATCTTCTAAATGCTTCCCTGTAAAACACATTTTACTGTAGAACCTTATAAATATTAGAACAAAAGGCTTTGCAGAACAAACAGATCTGAAAGCACAGAAATGCACAACGATTCATTTCTTACATCAATCATTCAATACATTTTTAACTTCCCTGTGAGCAGGGAGAGCAGCACCTCTATCTGTGCCCGAGAAGCAAAAATCAAAATATTCTCAGAGCAGCACAGAGGAATGTATTTTCCAGGTATTGGTTTTGCCTCTATTTGCAGTATGCCTAAAAGGAGAAAGCTGAATGCATCTATATTCAAATCTGGAATTAGACCAAACAATACACCCTATTTGATTTTCCTGGGAGATTGCTGAATGCTCATGTTATGGCTTAGCAGCTTTATTGGGTGTTTGCAGTGTGAGCCCATGGGTGAAGCCCCACTGGCCTGGAATGGCAGGGCAACAAGATACTTATATTTTCATTATGAAAAGGAGAAATTGTTTCTAATAATCCACTGTATGCCCAATTCCTTTTATTTTCATTTTTTAAATTGAGCATGGAGCTCAAAAAAACCAACTGTGTAGCAATTTAATGACACAACTCACTCCTCCATGTACTTATATAGGAACAATTAGCATCTAAACAACATTTTTTTTTCTTGTTGCAGCCCTAAGCTCAGCTTTTACAGAGCCAATTATATCTCTGCATTTCAGTGTGTCGGAAGCTCTTGGCACAGCAGTGTTCCCAGGGAGGTCAGTAATGGTAATGAGCTGTTCTTAAGGACTTTTCCCACTATTTGCATTTTGAGGGTTGCTGTGCATGGTATTTATGCTGACAGGTCCTGTCAGTATCCACACATATTAAACCACCTGTGTGTCCTTATTTTGCCTGTGCTTCATTGGCATTTTTGGGGACTTGTGTAACTAAATGCACAGGTACTGGTATTAGCCCTAAATAAGTGTTGCATTAATTTAAATCAGGAAATGTTGTTCTTATTTTGCCTTAACAGAAACACAATGCAAAGCACAAGTCCAGAAACATTTGAGGCAAGACTCTACTGCTCTAAAGGAAGCTCAGTCTTGAAATTTGCAGGTAATATTTGCTATTAGATTAGTTGGTGTTAATGTGTGAATAAAACCAATCAAAGGTGGGCTATAAATGACACCCTGATTTTAAAATTCTGACAGAATGATATATGTTACCTCTGTGTTCTTCATCTCTGAAACCATCCACTGTATGAACTAGGCTGGGGTAAGGCTTGGTGCTAACTTCTGACCCATATATCTCCAAAATATAGTGTTGGTTCTGTTTCTTGAAAAGTGCAGTGCATCCTTAAGTGATCTAGAAGTTCCATTAGAGATTACCAGTTTTAGTGGGGACTTAAATCTGCAGGCCTGGGTGAGAAGGATATTTGGTAAGGCAATCATTCGGTGGACGTTGTGTAGAGCAATGGTCTGAGTGAAGAAATCATTTATTTAGGGTGAGGAAGTTCAGAACATGGGATGATCCACGTCCTTGCTGTATATGCCTTAATAATAAATTCCACTTGAAGTGATCATCGATAATTATGCTAAATGTGAATTTTTCCACTCTTTAGTTGTGTCACACTCTTTTGCCAGATACCATGTGTAATTGCAGACAAGTTAACTATTGCCCAGTCATGACTCACTGGCTACTGGCTGCTGTTTCCACTTGATTGCTGTCACATCTCTGGATGATAATGAAAAATTATGCTTCAAACTGGATGGGAAAGAGAAATTCAGTTTAAAATTCAAATCTGGAAGAGCAGCATCCCTTGGAAAACTCCAGAATGGAAAGGCTGGAGAAAAATTTCAGTATCTGTGCATCCCGCACCTCCCACCATTCTGGTGTTCAGCTGAAACTGCACTAATTATTAAACCCATTAATTCATATTTGTTCACCCCCTGACCTGTTTGTCTGGTATCAAGCTACTGCATCATATCATAAATTATGAATTCCCTGAAACAGAGTCTACATTTGAGTCAATCCTTCCAATGGCAGCATCATTCTCAAGTGCAGAGACAGTCAGGAACCGCTCTTGGGCCTCTTCCACCGCAGCCAGAGGCCCAGTTTTAGACATCTCTACCTTTGGGAGCAGATAAAAACACTTTTGGAAAGCTGTGTTTAGTAGTTCATGCTAAAATTCGGGTTGTGCTCCATTTATTAATTCCTTCAACGTTTTTATATATTTATGTGGCCTTCCAGATTCTGGTTTATTCTGGTCTTTCCCTTTTTGCATCTTGCACACTTGAGCTGTTTCTTTTGATTTTCCTTCTTGAGGGATCTTTGTCACAATCAGCCTGTGTTAGAGTAAATATCTGGAAAATGTGGGCAGACATTTGTTGTGTCATCAGAATTTTGCAATTATGAAAGATTTGTCCAGTGAGACTATTTGAGTACCAGCCTGTTTGACTTATTCTCTTCTCACTAGGTTTCTTGAGAATTATTTTGAAAAATTATTAATAAGAATGTCAGCTCCAGCCATCACTGATGATAACAATGACAAAAATGTGTCATAAAAAATTTGAAAACTCACTTCACCTTGAGATTCATAAGAACATTTATGCACATGTTCTCTCTTCCAAAACAGACTATGAATTTCATCTTCTAAATTTGCTCTCACTGCACGCAAGCATTCATGGGGAAAATGTTCATACAATGCTTGGAACAACTTGGGCACATTTCATATCAAGAAGAGAAGTTGGATCTCATTAATCACTCCAACAATGAAGTCAATTAGAGAAGTGCATCTCCTTAGGTGTCTGCTAAGATTCTACTCAATGGCTCATTACTTGTAGGCAAGCAATCTGACACCATTTATGGTGCCATGAGAAACAGTGAGATGGAAAAGCATATGTTAGAGCACACTGTGCTGTCATTTATTTTCATTTTCTGTTTGCTTTTCATGCTATTGGTTAAATAAGTCCCTTCTAATATGAAACTGTATTTAATCTGTCCCATATGACTATTTCTGCCCAACAGATGACATGAATATTCTCTTTACCATGTTTGGTATAAAGGATGTAAAATGTCGAGTTTCAAGAGCCTTGTCTGATTGCCTAACAATGATCACTCCCTCAATTTATTCCTGGTTCCTTCAGTTATTTCAAACTCATTAAACAGCGAGAGGGGCATCTGTGAATAGATGGTTCAGAGCATTGGTGCACTAAGGATTCCTGTCTCTTGAGGAAGGCACATAAGTCACGGAGTGATTGGATGTTGGTGTGAAGAGTGGATTTTCATTCTGCTGCAGGCACAGCTGGGGGATTCAGTTTGGATAGTGTCCCCCTCTGGGTGATTGCTGCCTTGTGCTCAGGCAGGGCTGAGCAGGCACAGGACAGTGCCTTGTTTGCTGGCTACTCCTGGCTATTGCCTCTGCAGGGATCCCACAGTAATTAAACCCCTTTGTTCCCCTTCATCGCCGCCTCCATCCCCTCCTCCCCAGCTGCTGCAGGACTTTGGCTCCTTTGGGTTTTGTTGGGATTTGGTGAGTAGGCAGGTCCTGAACTGCAGCCAGCCCTACCCTCAGGACAAAGGCATGGGAATCCCAGGGAAGGTGTCTCTGAACAGATGCAGTGTTCACTGCAGACAGTGAACTGGACCCCAGTTAACAGCTGGAATTTTAACCTCTTCTTAAGCTCCCCCTCGTACAAAACACTATTGAATTCCAGGTGTTAAGAGGTGGAGCTTGTTCAGGTCTGCTGGGATTTGAGCTGTGATTATCCCAAAGAACTCTGTGATTAGGGTGCAGGGCTCACTGCCATTCTTATAAAATAACAGTGCTCTAAGAAGGGTATGAGGCTCTAAAATGAATGGCTGCTTTACAAGAGTAATTCTATATCAGGATAATGTTTTGTACACAAGACTATTTTTGTACAATGCCTCTGTAGTAAATGAACCCATTCTGATAACACTGAACAATCACCATAATTTTCCAGGTGGGCAACTTTGATTAGACATTGGCCTTTTAATTTGGGAACAGAAAGTTCTGCTAAACAGCACACTCTGCTAAATTCTTTAGCACATTGAATTTAAATAATTCTCCCTTATAAATACTTATCTTTCCTCTGTAAGTCCAGAAAGGTGATTTTTTTATTTTTAAAGTTCTCCTTTGGAACAGAGTTATAAATACCTAAATACCTAAGTACTCTGTCAAAATGCTGTCTTCTCCAGCACTGTAAAACTGAGAATATTGCAAGTTTTTGAGATTTATCTTGGGTGTAAACATATATGGTTAGTGTCATTTTTCTCACCTTTTTTATTGAATTGAAGCCATTGGGTTTTTTCAGTTTTAGAGCAAAACCAGCTCAGAGGTGTGATATTTTGATCTGAAAGCCACGAGATCTGTGGGTTCTAGTGCTGTGTTCCCTGAGTCTGCTCTTGGTGAAAAACTTGTGTTGCTGCATATGAGTCCTACATCTGGAACATTCCATCCTTTGGGATAAGCCAGTTGTGTTGTGAGATGCAGATACAGCTACTCCAGTGTGTCCATAAACTCAACAAAACTCATGCAGGGATTTAATCTCAAGACCAATCACTTGATTTTGACTCAAGTCTGTTTGGGGAGCCATGGATTTTAAAAATAACGTGGAATATTTGCAGTCAAGGGATGCTAAAATGAAGGGGGATGCTGCTCAGTAGAGTGCAAGGAAATCAAAGCATAAGAATATGTATTTTTCAGTTAATGTTTGAAAATATTTTGCCATTTTCTTCAGCAGTCATAATCATGATATTTGATAAAGCTATTTTCAGCAGTAAATGGGGATGAGCAGACTGGGGATGGGCTGGATCATGGCCATGAGGAGCAGCAGTGACAGCTGGACCTGGGGCAGATAAATCTGCCCAAGGTGAGCATCACCTGCAAGAACCTGCTCATTATGTGCACTCTCATTTTAATTACAGATACTCTCAAGCTCAGATTTATCATCTTATTTTCCTTACTTTTGCTGCTCTTTCTTTGTGTATTATAATTTTCATGGTTCAATCTATAAGATTTTTTCCTTCCTGAATTAGCATCTGAATTTGACATTTTTTCTTGATAATAAATAGGTTGTGCTATGATGGAAGTACCCAGGAAGGCTGCATTAAAAATTCTCTGGCAATTTATTTTAAAGACATGTAAATTGTGTCCTTCTTCCTAGTCAGAGCTGATGCTACTCTATATAGCACATCTCAGGGCTTTTAAATCCTCAGGGAAATTATCTTTTAAATTACTTAAGGGGAGAAAAATAAAAAGGCAGCAGGGCTTGACACCAAGGATTAACTGCTCCTACATAAGTTAATTTGGTTTAAAGATGTGATACCTTCTGGATATTGATTTGAATATTTTAGTTCTATAACTTCTAAAATGTAGGCAAACTTGGCATATTATGAAGATACTTGACTGGATTTTAAAATTGTTAAGTATTTATGAAATAATTGCCAAAGTAATAAATGCTCTTATATTCTGAATTTAAAAAATAATTTCAAAACCAGAGTAATACAAGAGAAATGAGAAACAAATCCATTTCTAGAAACACCAATATCATCTGTGAAAGCAAACAAACCAATCCCACAGTTGGGGGACACCATCTGTGACTTTATCTGTCTCTTTGTACATGTTACTCAGTTTCCTACCACGGATTCCAAAGAGACATGGGGATATTTGGCATGTAGGAAGTTGAAATCTGTAGGATATTCAGCTGTAGGGAAGTAAAATAAAAGGCTTTCATTTCTTGTAGAAATATTGTTGATGCATTTTGTTTCATTAAAGACTTTTTTTTTTTTAACTTGCTGATCACTGGAAAGAGTGTGCATTTTCAACAGATAAATAGGGGTTGGGAATGAGCAGTACATTGGCAAAATGTAATGGCACACAATTAACAGTAATTAGGGGCCATGCAGTGAGAGATGCTGCAGATAAGTGGAGATTTACAGAACAAGTTGTAAGACTACAGTCATGTTTTTTCACCAGCAGCAGAACCCAGTAATCGGAGGTTTTCTACAGATACTCATCTGTGTGGTTACTCTCACTTCCTCTTGCCTCACCCTGTTTTTAACTTTTTAAACTTGTTTTACTTTTTTTTTACTTATTTGTTTAACTTTTGTTACAGTTCTCCTATTCTAAATCGTTGTGCTTGGTTTTGTTTAGAAAAAATCCTTTCCTTTGTCCTCCAAGAAGGCAGAGCTGAGTGTGCTCATGTAGATGTTTCACATTTCAGACCACTTGTCTGCTTTTTTTTTAAATTCTCATGTGCATAAATTACTATTGATCTACTTTCATTTGCAGATCCTTTCCCTGGAGTGATGTAGTCTCCTACTAATATTTTTTGTTGCTTAGTTTTGAAACATCTGTTACTTTCAAAGGAATTATTTCAATGTGTCTCTGTTGTTGGGGATTTTTTGCTACTTCTCTATGAAATGAATGCAGATTTATATATATATATTTGTAATTACAGCAATTAATTTTCTGTCTCAGTGTCACTACATTTCTTCTGCTGAAATTATGATGTCATTGGAATTCGTTTCAAATAAGCCATGAGGGCTTGGCATGTATTCTGAGTGATGTACGGTGACGTACAGATTGTGAATTCATAGGACAGTGATAACAAATTTCTTCCTTCTCATTTTCTCCTTTAACTCCACAGTATTATGTGATAATTGCCAGCAATTCAGAGTATTTTCTAGGCGCAGTGACTTTATTTCTGTCCCTTTGAAATACAGTAAGAGGATGGTATAAGTGGATCACGTTCAATTTTCTGGATTTTGTTGGTTGATAAAAGGAAATTTTTAACAATGCTCCAATTTGTCGCTGTTACTGGACACAGGAACGTGGCACACACAGGCCAAGATCACCAGGATGAGCTGGGTTTAACTCTCAGGCGCCTCCTTCCACAGGGTTCTCAAATTTCCTGCTCTGACACTCGTGATTGGCTAAAGAGCTAAACTCCACCCAGCTCGCTGGCCAATGGCATGGGTGCTTCAAAGGGATTGGCTGAGGTCCCCTGTTTGAACTTGAAACCAGCCTATCAATGCCATGCCCGGGGGCGTGGTTAATGCTAATGGGATAACGGACTGGCTGTGTCTGCTGCGGCCGAATTATCTGTGCAGCTGCCACACAAATCCATTCTGTAGAAAATCATTGCTTTTTCTCGGTAATTACAAAATCTGACAAGTTTTTACTGCTTGTCTTTTTGAGTCCAGTTGTCTATGTGGTCAAACATGTAACAAAGGTACATAAGTTTCTAAAGTATAAAATTAGCTCTTTAAGTGGCTGTCATCTCTCCAGCAGAGCACATCCTGCACTGTAGGATTTTAAGTACTACATTGTACTGAGAAAATGAAACCTTTTTGCAAAACTGGATTTAGGAGAGAGTGAAGGGAACCTGAAGGCATTTTCACGTTTCTTCTCTGACCTCTGCTTAGATTGGCAGGGTTCGGAGTGAAGATCTGGGCTCTTCTCTCCCATGAAGGAGATGGGAAGAGAAAATAATAGGTGATATCAGCCAGGTTAGTCAATGCACAGTTCAACGATACACACTAAGCTGATGAACATGGAGTATTTTTCTCTATAGAATCAAATCTGTTATCAGTCCAATATTTTAATTAAGTAAAAATTGGATTCCCTTGTGAATTAATGATTAAGGCTGCATCAAATGGCATTGATCCGAGGCTAGAAACATCTTTCACCTTCATTTTATGCTTACATTTTTTCCATCCATATTTCATTATTCTTACCAGGAAATTCACTTAAGAAAGAACTAATGTACAGAAAATTTTTTGCTTCAATATTTATTTATTTTGTCACTTTATTTCTTCTCCTTTAAGGTCTTATTTGCAAAGTTGTTGATGTAACTGCTGATACATCGAAATGTCTGGTGAGTTTTCTGAATTCCCACACATTCAGGACCTTGGTGAACCTTCCCACCTACCCAGAGCAGGCACACATCCATCAGCATTTTATTTTCTGTCGGCTGTGCACAAAAATATTTTGAATCAGACATTTTCTTTTTAATAATTCTATTGTTGTATTCTATTATCTTCTTGCTAAAATGATGAATTTCTATATTAATTGATATTATTCCCACTTAGGCTGGTTTAAGTAGGTGCCCAACACTCTGCTTTCCAAGGTCCCTTTGTTGCCTGAATAAAGAAATGTTGGAGTGTTCCCTGAAATAGCTCAATTGGTTTGGATTCTTTCTTCTTTTCTTCCCTGCAGTCCTGTTCATTCACTTTCAAGTTTGTAGTTTCTTGTGCTGTCTTCAATAGTTACACCTTCATCTCCCAAACCTTCCTTTTTTCATTAAATAACCTCAGACCAAAGTACTGCTGCCATGAAATTCAGCTGCTTCCCATATTTGTGTCTATTCTCATTTTTCTGTATTCTATATGAATTTCCTTTCAAGGTAGCTGGTGTGACAGAGCTTTTCTCAATGCTTTACAGTGGCCATTTTTCCCCCTCAAATGTGAGGCCCTTGACATTTTTATTCACTTTGAGAAGGGAAATTACTTTGTTCAGAACACCAAACTCCATGCTAGAAGACCCAATAGCCTGATTTGGACCATTCATCTTAAAAACAGAATTTTCAAATCAACCTTCAGGTTGGCAACTTTGTCCTCTAATAATTTAATGATTTCATTTTTGATTGCTGGTTTGAGAAGGATCTGTCATCAGATCCATAGAAAAGAAAAAACCTCCAGATTGCCTTCATCCTGTTGTATCTTAAAAAGAGAAATGTTTTCTCCTCACAATTGGCTTGAATGCCCATGGTACCTGGGACACCAGGTAGTTTTGCTGGCTTGTGTGATTATACACTGAAATGTCCTCTTGACCTGGGCAAATCTCCTGCAGTGTCAGCAGCATTCTGAGAAAAGCTAAATTGATTCTGAAGGACTTCTTTAGGTCTTGGTGACTGGTGGATACAAGAGATTATAATTACTGAGCTGTAGTCCTGAGTAATAATAATTATTCATTTACATATTTTTTAATAGTTATACTTTGGATTTGCCCATCAGTATCAGTAAAAAATAATACAAAGCAAATAAACCAAACAATGATATGTAATTACCTGCCTTCTAATTTTTAATATTTCTTAAATGTTTGTTCTACAATTTCTGCTTCCCAGGGAGAAGGACAATTAAAGGGAACTATACGAAAATTCTCTGATATTAAATTTGAGGACCCAATTATTAACATTATTTACTGTGGTCACTGAACTAACCCAATAAGAAAAACTGTGGGGTGGAGGAGCTGGATATGGTAACTCTCATTCTCTGAGAAGGTGGAACACTTTCCTGTGTCTTCTCATTTCTTAACAGAATCCACCTTGCCTTGCATAGGAGAATAAAAAATGCAGAAGTAATAGAAAAGTGATATAAATGTGTACAGTGACACCACTGATAACAGTGCCTGTAAAATTTAAATAAACTGAGAATGGCTTTAAATTAACAGCTCTTGGAACTGCACCTTGTAAAACTCACTCATATGTGACAAGTTTATTACATTCCTATTGCACATACAGTGCCAGAATTATACATGTGAAGAACATCCATCGTGGAAAAGCGAATTTTTCTATGTTTAACAGGTAATATTAGAGTGGTTAAACACTGTAATTATGATAATCATGGTGCTAGGAGGCTGTGAATCCATTGCTGCCAGTGCTTTGGATTTTGATGGAATGCTTTTCCATGGAAGCTGTCAGGAGCAGAGAGGGAGGGGCAGGGAAAGGGGAAGGGGAGATGCACTGGCATTGATGAGGTGCATTTCTCATTAAAGCAAGTACACTAACACGGCATTCTCAAGCTACAAATTGAACAGCCAAGGCAGGTAAACAAATATTTAACCAAACAAGGAACAAGACTACTCCTTTAGCAAGGTCAGGAGTCCTTGTAATGAACAATTACCTCAGGACAAGCTCTTAAACCTCATTTAATTAGGGTATGACCCGGCCGGTTTTCTTTGAGAAAACATTTGGCTTCTGCTTCCTGAATAAGATTGGGTGACCGACCCTAAAGTATTCTTAGTTGTTTAACAATAGTAGTTCTGCCTCTGAAGATCTGTCCACCCTTGACTAAAATATTACAGAAAGAATTGCTTAAGTATCAGTGGTGCCTTCACCAAATGGCAGAATTTTTTCACTATAGAGATTACTTAAAAAAGAGGAGACAAATATTTTGGAGGCCTGCAGTGTTCAGGTTTGAATATCAGTTTATTTAATTTGAAAGGCTTTTTGATTTCCCTTCACACACCAGAAATTTTGCAAGACGTATTGACGGCAGCTTTTGCTCTGCAGAAGCAGCTGGAAGGCTCTTACTTGTAAGGAAACACTTGATAAAAACTCACATGTAACCTCAATAGACTAAAATTCAAAAATCTAGTCAATCTTGTTCACTCTAGGAGTTATATGAGTGGGGAAGAAGGATAAGTTTCTCTGGGTTTGGGTTTTTTGGTGGGGGAGTGTGTGTGTAGAAAGCTATGCAGCAGAAACACAGATTTTTAATCTTTTTTCCTACTCTCACAGTTATGATGTCAGATGCCAATCTCTGCCAGGCTCCTTGGGAATGCAGTTCCTGATTGAGTGGTCAGACAGGGATGCTGGAATACCTGGCTGGATGGCTCTGCTGGTCACAGCATCTCCAAGGACTTCGTTAGTTCTTCAGAAGGAGAAAACTTTCCTTCCTTTCTCTGCTCTCTGTTGGTTGCTCTAATCTCTCTCTCGCTCTCTCTTTCTCTCATTTTACTTCCAAAGTGGCTGAATTGGGTATTGTGGAGATTGTTCCCACCACGTTGTCAACATCCAGAGTACATGGGTGCCAAAGACAGAGTGAGGCACTGATTATCTCTTTGGAAAATCCAAAGAACTTTAACAGGGCACATCCTCTGAGAGAGTGGGAGATATTTTTCCCTTTTTTCCTGTGCCACAGTTTTTGTATAATGGCCCTAATCTTTATTGCTCTGTGGTATATAGTTCTTGCCATTAATGGCCACCAGGATTGATTAAATGCCTGAGCCTCAGTGTGGCTCCCATGAATGGTTCTCAGGACTGATTTAATGCCTCAGCTTCAATATTTAATCAAACTCACTAGCTGTTGATTGCTGTACACTACAAAATCATCAGATTATTCCTTAAATGTGATGCAAGAAGGATTTTCCTACTGCCCCCAGAATCTCACTGCCTCAAGGGAGCTGGTGGGAAGAGTTTTTCATTATTTTCATGTTCTTTACATATAGATAACAACAATGGGATCAGCTGAAAGGAAATACTGCTCAGCATGTATATCCACTAATAAAAATAGGGACAAGGAATATCACACAAAACAATTTAGATGACATGAGTTTTTTCCATTAAAAAGAATTTTTAAAAGACTTTATTTGTAAATGTACTCTGTATGTTTGGGGTTTTTTTTTAATCCACATGTCACTGCCAGGAAATAAGACTGCATTGATTTTTACAAGAATTACTCTATGTAGTTGATGTTACCACATGAATAAATTACTAAGTACTCATTCCTTATTTAGATTCTACTTTATTACAAATGAATTCTTAGCTCATAATTTGCACTTTCTGCAAGTACCTTGTGGTTGAGTGTCAAAATACATTCAGCAAATCCTCCAGGCTAATTGGTAAACAGGAAAAACTAATTGTAGTTTATAGGAACGTAATTAGCCTGGAAGGAGAACCATGATCCATGGGTTAGGGGGAAAATAAATGCCTGCATGGCTTTCCAGCCAATTTGTCTGTGGGATAACCAGGAGCCTGGGGGGCCAGGGGATGCATAAATGAGTGGGAAACAACAGTGTCTATTCCTATGTCCTGCTTGTCTGATGTGCTGAGGCTCCTTCCAAGGTCAATTCAGCATATGTGTGTATTTGTGATGCAATAAAGACTATATAGGTAGTAATTAATATCTGAAAACAATAATGGGATAATGAAAAAATTAAGACAAAGAAAAGTGTAAGTGAATTAAAGGAAAAAAATTAGTATGAATTGCTTAATTCTAAACTAGCAGATTTCTGGACTAGCAGGTGAAGTCTAGTGATGCAGAGAGTTAACAGAAGAGAAGTTTACCTTTTGTTTTACCACATTTACTCCAGGAACAACTCCCAGTTGAGCTGGCACTATAAATGCTTTTAGAGCTATTTTTCTTCTTTTAAAGTTACAGGCTAAGTTAAGCAATACAGACACTGTTTATTCTGAGTTTTAATTATGTGCTCTTTGGGTAGGGCTTCGTTTTCCTCCTTTTGTGTGAAAAACAGCAGCCTGCTGCTGGTATTGCCATCTAGAAAAAAAGGAGAACCTAAAATAACATTTAGTAATGTGCCTTTCTATGCCAGGTTCTTCTCAGGTAAAAGGCTGGTGAAGATCAAACCTGTTGTTTTTCTGAAAATTTTAAGGAATATAAAAGCATCATTTGATTGAATATATATCACCAGAGTGTATCTGCTTTTCAAGTGCTCATCTTCTTAAGAAATAAATACTTTTTCTGTTGGTTTTTTTTTCCTGTGAAAATTAAAGTTTAAAGAAAAGTTTGAAGTACAGGTGGCATTTAAGGTTTTGTGTTAATTTAACTGCTTTAAGCCATTGTTGAGCTCTCCCTAAACCTGTTGACAGCTGGGTGAGTGTTTGAGGTAAACACATAAATTATCTCCACTCTGCAATGAATCTTAAGCAAGAAAAATACACAAACATTATGTAGAGGATATAATATATTACATTTATCAGTATATGGTTAGAGCCAATCTGGGGAGCAGGAGGAAAATGGAGTTTAACAGCCTATTTTTATTAATACTAAATTCAACAGTATATTTTTATTCCTTTAAAGTCAATGAGTGGTGTTTGAAGGCAGAGATATAAATCCTGAACTTTCCCTGGGTCAAACTATGTATGGCTGTGACATAATATCCTAAAAGATCCTGGTCCTTACCAAAGACCTAAAACCCACTCAACCCTAAAATGGCTGTGGCATTCCATCATCTAGATTATAATGATGTTTGAAAAAATATTGCTAAAAGGTATCTATGTCACTATAAAAGTCTGACTTAAGAAAATACCTGAAGAGTTGTTCAGCCACAAAAGAGGTTTATTGTTGCTTAGTTTAACATGGATTTTACCTGATTTTATTACTTTGTTGTTGTCCAAATACAAAGCTCATTAGGTATAGCCCACTGCTGCTTCCAAGGGAAACACTGCAAATAAAATGAATTAGCAGAAATTGCTGACTAGTTTTGCTGGGTAAACAGGGTTTATCTCTCCATGTTTATTAGTAAAAAAACCTAACCAAACAAACAAAACCAAAAAGATTGAGATACATTTAATTCAAAAATGTGCAGCATCATTCAGCAAATCTTTTCCAAAATTCCATGGATAAGCTATGTATCTGAAGGTACTATAAAGTAGAGAAAGTCTATTTCCACATCATGTGATCATATAGAGATAATAATTTGCCTTACTACTACATTTCCCCCAATATAGTTTCATTACATTTAGGGCTTTTTTAATAACACTTATCTGTCTGATGTTCAAGTGGGCATGACACAGCTTGTGCTGCTGGAGTGCAGTCTGCCATCAGTGCTTGGAAAGCTCCAAACAGTAGGGACAGGTTTCCTTTCCTGTGAATTCACTGAGCATCAGAAGTGCTTTCTCTAAAAATACCAAGGCAAAGAGAAAGGGACTAACTCTTGTTATCTATAAAAAGATGGGAGAATCCTTACATCCAACAGCTCCTCTCACTTGTTTACAGCTAATGGGGTGAATGTTAATGTAGTCCTTCTGCCAGTGTTGTGCAGTGTCTCCTTCATTATAGCTGGGAAACCATAAAAGAGAAAATCAATTATTTAATAAAAATTAAATAATTTACCCAGCTTAGGAAACAGCGGAGCAGGAAACCATTCTTGAGTTCCTAAATTTTATGTCAAAAAGGCACTTGATTTTGGCTTGATATTAGTATTAATATCACTAACTCTACAAATATTTGAAACAATTGGATTGGATTTTGAGCCATCATTAATTAATATCACTTCATAGGTCACACTGGATATGTAGATTTTGGCAACATCCACTTCACTGTGAGTGTTTGGGTGCTACCAGAGCTTGCTGCAATATTAAAGGTCTGTAGGAGCACAGTCCACACTCCACTGGGCAGATTCCTGCTAAAACAAATAAGTTATTTCCACTTAAGAAAATCTGAATAAAATAAGTTGCACACATACATTTTGAGGCCGACGTGCTCTGGATGTGTCAGGCTTGCTGTGCAGAACATCGCTGTTCTCTGCAAACACTGAAAGCAAACTGTGTGTGCAGAAAAACATCAGATCTGTGCTAGCAGAATGTGAGTCCATCCAACTATAACTGCATGTTTATTTAGAAATCTGGGGATCAGGGTGTCATTTTTGTGCAAACATTTTTACAAAGCTATTTGGGCCATAACCCTACATTAGGCTGTGAACTGGCAAAGCCTGGGATGGTTCAGCTCACAGGATTTCACCCATCCTACTCAACGGATCCAGAGGGGTTTTTTAAAAATGCAAAATGAATACAGATTTAGTGTTCTAAACCATGGCACCTCTTAGAATTTGTCTTTATAATAATTATTCTAGATGTTTCACGTTGATTACCTTTTTGTTGATGCATAGATTACCTTAGCTAATTATGGTGGCACCAGGTCAATTAAATTGGATAAATTGTTGAAGTCCACTGTGTTTTGCACAGTTAACCTCAAGGGGTGCCTAGTTCTACAGCTTTGCTGAGAACTTTTGGGATATGCACCCACCTAAAGAGAGATAAATGGAATTTCTTAACATTCTGAGAGCCTGGAGGGTTGAGTTTGCCAAAGGATACACAGAATCCCTTATCTCCAGCGTGGTTCCCCTGTTTACCCAGGAGTATCTGTTGATATATGAAAGTTAAACATTATTAAAGTGGTTTTCTTGATAAGGTGTTTTGGAGTATTACTAATTTCTCAAATAGGGCTCAGTTTCTCCTCTGAACCTACAACTTACAGGACATTGCAGCATTGCTACTGCCTGGTCTGTGTGCAAATGATAGCTGGAGCCTTGAAATTCCCAGTCTGGAGTGGTTCCTCGCTGTTCTCCCAGTTTGATGTGGAATTGCCTTCATCTCCCATTCCTTCATTCATCAAGCTTTTCTCCTACTTCTTCCCTCCCTCTTGGAAAGCCTTGTCCCTTTAATGAGGGCAGGAAGGCAGCTGCTCCCTGTTTTCAGTGAGCTGCCTTCCCTGTGGGTCTCCTTAACCACAGTCATGGGTAGAATTTAAGGGCTGAAAGTAAAAAGAATAATTTATATTTCCAAATATAAATTTGGTATATATAAATTCTTCCAGGACTGGGAGAGTCCCTGGTAGAACTCATTCCCTTCTCCTCTCCATCCTTTTTACCAGTCCTGTGGCAAAGCAGACCTGAATGCCTGGGGACAAAGTAATGCCTCAGCAGCTCCAGAGAAAAGGAGTTGTCACATCCCCACCTGTCCTGTGGGGAGGTGTCAGGAAAGAGGGGTCTGGACTCTGCCTGGAAATGACCGGTTTTTCCACTTAAATTACTGTGTTTAATAATGTTTTTGCATCCTCATTTGAAAATAGCAACAATGGAGGCATTTCCCAAGCTCTGTAAATAATGTCATTTCTCTGAGGGGTGCATGATATGACTGATACGTGTGTGTTTTCTTATAATTGAATCTTGGCTATATGGAGAATGTGCAGATAAATAATTTAAGTTTCTTTTGTTTTCCCTCTTCTCACTAATGAGAGAAGCTATAGAGAAGGGAAGAGTTCCCTCAGTTAATTGATAATTTTCTAGCTGACAGTCACACCAAAGTCCCTGGTGTGAAATGCAGGGAAAAAAGAATCCTGAGTGAAAAGTAGAGAAATTACAATAGTAGAAATCAACTGTATTTTGCTGGAAAACTTGGCACGAGGATTTAGGGTCTCTAGTTTGTGTCTTTAAAAAAATCAAGTAATTATGGAGCATATTGAGTAAAAAACTGGGAAGAAGGGTGCTGCAAGACTGTTTCTGCCAGAGTTTTCCCAGGGAAAGGAAAATAAATCTGAACCCTTTGGACAAGTCCAGAACCAAAACATCAGATCACACTGCTTTAAGTAATCAGTTTAACCTGCAGGCATCTCTAGTGGGGTAAATATTTTGCCTTTTTGTTCTGTGGTTGTTGAATTTTCAGATTTTTCCTCTTCCCTGAAACACCGTCAGTTTGGAATTCACCCAGTAAACCAAGAAATATCTTTGTGAGTAAGTTTGGAGGAGTTCCCAGTTCACACTTAAATTGTGGCAAATGGTGTAAAAAAATCCCAAAACAACAGGATTAGACACAGCAAGTTTCATGAGCACCGTATGGTTGTGGAGATGTTTTTATTTTCCCTGCTAAAAATCCCACTTCTATTCTGAGATCTATTAAGTATTTTTCTCTCACTATTTGCAGCTAACTTGAGTATGTTAATATGACTTTGGATGATGGAGGTTAAAGATAACATAATGCAGCTTGTACTTGTAGGATAGCTGTTTTTATTGAGGCATAAAATGTCCTGACTCCACAGTCTTGAAATTGGTACTTTAAACTTAATAACCAGGGGCTGAATTTTCTTTCTTTAGCTGAAATGTCACCTCTAGACCCTCACACAATGGCTTATTGCTATCCTTAAAATTCTAGAATCTGATATTACCCTTGCTTTTCCACAGCCTTCTCTTTAAATTCACACATGTGGATTAAAGTGTTTGAAATTCAGTGCAAATTTTCCCCCCTGGGATTGCACTGAGTGGTGATACTCAGTTACTGTACCTTGATGTCAGCCTGACTTTGGGGGCATCTGCTCCCTCTCCATGCTCTGAATGCCCAACTCAGCTGTTTCCATGAGGATCTGAGAAGGAAATTTCACCTCCCATGCTTGGCTGCCACTGGGATTTCTCAGGAGATCTATAATACATGATGCAAGTTGCTGCAGTTTTTCCCCCCTCCTTTCAGTCAATAGATTTAATCCTTCTGGCCAGACTTCTGCAGCACAAACACCCGCAAAAAACCTGTGCATCAGCACTTGATAATTGCTAATGAATGAGTTATTTTTCAGTTTTGTGGTGGAGGGGATATGATGAGAACACAATTTACATTCCTGCATATAAATGACCAGTTAAAATGGGATTTTGACCATTGGACAAATGTAGTCACAGAGATTCAGGCTGCTGTGAGCAGCTAATTAGAGTCCAGAAACCAAAATAAAGTATTTATTGAGTATTCTTTGAGCAAATCACAGCACTTAAACAGCAGTTCATGCTTGGAAAGGACACTGCATAATTTCATTAATTTAATGAATAAAATCCAGATTACACCTTGGAAAAGATAGCTACAATTTTTCTGAATACAAAACAAATTTTGTACACCTCAAGACAGCAAAATCAAATATCTTTCAACAAAAGATATTGCCATTTTTATGCAGTCACAGACCTGATGGATGTCATGCCTCAGGTATGAGATTTCCAGAACTGGGCTTCTCTGCTGCATGGCTATACAAGCTAAAGCCCAGCTGAGTTTATTTGCGAATTTTTTGTGAATCTCAGAGTAAAGGCTCCAGAAAATAAACTGTCTGTATGTTCTATACTGTCTCTTAGCATTTGAGAGCTTGTTCTGCTATTTATGTGGAAGTCTGCATTGGAGTTCCTTGCTCCTAGATCAAGAGGTGACAGATCAAAGATGGTTTTTAACTTGTTTCAGGCCTGACTTGGAGCAGAAAGTCATTAAAAAAAAATCCAAGAAGTTATCATCACAAATGACAAAATGGAGTCAGATTTTTGTAGAATTCAAAGCCTGAATATATTTCAGGATAAAATGCTACTTAAGGAAGAATTGTCTGGAAAGTAACATCAAGGTTTCCAGTCTACAAATGTGATACCTGTAGGGAATAACCTCATTCCTGTCTAGAAAGAAGAAAAAAGAGCCCTTAGGCTTTTTTGAGTACATCTTACTCAATAAAGTAAATTAGAGTATTTAATATCCAGCTGGCTTAACTCTGGTCTGCTTTTCTATGCTGAAATCAATCCCATTTCAGGTGTTGGGACTACTCCCTGTGCATTTTCAAGCACATGGTGATGTGCCTGCAAAGGCAGGCCATGAGCTCTGCCTACTCAAATGCTGCTGAGCTGGGCATCTAACTTGACAAAGCTTTAACTTATTTAAATTTATTTAAAAAAATTATTCCCTTGTGAAATTTAGGGTTTTTTTCAGAATTTCAGGGTGGACTTCAGTCCAAAGGTAGTAGTAAGGTAAATTAAACTGAGAGATTTAAACATGAGATGAAGTATTCCCAGCATGGCTTAAATAATGTAGGCCTGGGAATTCTGTTGAGAATTGATGGTGAAACACTAATTTTTGTCTGGAAGATTTTTTGATTGTTTATATGCCCTGGGAGTTGAGGTGTTCTGGTTTGTATTGTGAACACCAGGGAGCTATGCAATTTCTGGGGTTTTATTTAAATGTTAGTAAATATATTAGAGGGATTTG
Organism: Anthoscopus minutus; assembly: GCA_013399455.1. Lineage (NCBI taxonomy): Eukaryota > Metazoa > Chordata > Aves > Passeriformes > Paridae > Anthoscopus > Anthoscopus minutus. The sequence continues at coordinate 249,732 of VWYI01002108.1, read as the reverse complement.
CCAAACCTGCTGTAAGGTAGCCGAATGGACAGGAGATACCCCAACTGCTGCTTCAGCCAAGTCTGGTGTCTGCAAACCAAGATATTCCTTCTTGAGTCTGATTTTGAAGATCTGCTTAGTATAGCAGGAGGTGTGGAGGTTGCAGGCATGATTTTGGTAAGCTGAAAGACATCAAGATGATCTTTAAGGTCCCTTTCAGCCCAAATAATTCTGTAGGGTAAGGGGTTTTTACTACAGAATCAGATGTGCTGGAAAACCAACAAACTGTAAATCATGAGCTGTGTGGGATAGCCAGATATACCAGTGCTGTAGGGATATTAATTATGACTCACCAATCCTGCTCAACAATCAGCAGTATTATTCTTAGAATAAAGAATTTTAGACAGATGTCTCAGGTAAAGGCTTTCAAAGGTTGTGCTGAGCTTCTTGGGGAAAAAAAAAGCAGCTTGGGGCAGAGCTGAAGGGAGTGAGTCTTGAATTTGCCTTGAAGCTTTTTGTAGAACTCAGAATAGATTTGAGTAAATGTTTGGTAGAATATTTCCTTTTAAAGGATATTTAAATATTTCATTTGCATGCTGACAGCTGCTAAGTTTTGCACTTCAAATTTCTCAAAGAAGCCCAAAATGATGAACTGTTTTTAAAGCACTGACTAATGTTTTCCTTACATAAAATCTGAAGAGCTAAATGTTATTAAGTGCCTACAAGCTGACAACTTCAGTAGCTGAAACCAGGAGGTTGTAAAATAAAACAGACATTAAATACTGAGAGGGAGGAGGAGAGGCTTATTTGGAAAATGCCAAGTCATGTTGCTTCACATTCTGGACAAATAAATAAACGCTGTCAAAATTGGGTGTGAGCACTCAGCAGCTATCTGATGGAGTGGTTGTGATGCCTTTTTTGGCTTACCTAAAAACAAGCCAGGCAAAATTAAGATAATAAAAAGCAATTGCATTTACTGAAGGGCCTTCAGGTACATTTTGGGCAGAAAAAGCCTCCCAGGGACTACACCTTAAACTGAACAGTGGGCCACGGATTTTCACACTTTTGAGTATGATCCATTTGCCTATTGGGGGTTTAATCATCCAATTACAGCTTAGTTAATGAAGTAATTTACCCCAAGTTTGCTCCCCCCAAATCCCTTTAGTTTCCATTTCTGGGGCCTGAGGCAGCGAGGCCTGAGGCACCAGCGTTAGGCCTCTGATTGCCAGGCCTAGAGAGGAATTGCTGTGTCCGACCCAAATGGGGAAGCAGCAGCCAGCACTGGGCATGGAGTTTAGAGTTACACACTAAAGAACTGCAGGATTACAAATGCATGAAAAATACAAAAGCTAAAATCCTAAGGCTCCAGTTACTGCTTTCAGTAGAGGCTGACCTGCACAGACTCTGGTCATGGGAGCATGGCAGCCACAGCCTCACAGGAAGGGCCACAGTGGGAAGTTTCCTGATCATAAGTACAAATGCAGTTCACCTGCAGTGAATCCAGGAGAGCCAGCTCTGCTCTGGGGTGATGAGTTATTATTTTCTCTCACAAATTTCAGAAATCTGCATGAGTAGCAGGGGTGTGGAAGTGAAGAACTCCGGCCTGGCCCACAGAAAACATGAGTTCTTGCACGAGCTCTTAGGAGCTCAAGTAGCTGAAAATGTTTAAGCTCTTCAGGTATTTATTTCAACCCCAAGCTTCTGGTCAGCTTTGCCTACAGGGGAAGTTCTTGGTTTTAATTTGAACTATTCTGGTAGAGAAAATAGCAAGAGTTTTGGTGCCTGTGTGTCTCCCTCAGACTTCCCGTGCCCTCTTGAGAAAGAAAGAAGAGAGGCTCCTGAAAGCCAGAGCAAATGTGGTGAATGACTCTGACTGAAACCTTCACACTGGGATTTGATGCATGAGACCAGCTGACAAGTGAATATTCTTGTCTGTGATGGAAGAGACAACCAAGTGTTGCACTTGTTCTTTCACACCTACAGCTCCTGTTTCTGCCAACATGTTTCCTTCATTTGTGCCCTTATTTAGCATGCTGTCCACCTACCATCTGCATTTCTATTATGTATTTTAAATGAGCAATAAAATAACCATTTACATAATGAATACACTTATATCGATATTATGTTATATAATTTAGAGGTGGTGCTTAATTATGACTTGTTTGTAATTAGGTCTCTTGCTATGCCAGCTAGCTTTTATGCCATTTATGAAACTTCAGGAACATAGAAAAACATGAATATTTGAATGTGAAAATAATCTTTGATATTGTTTAACCCTTTAGTGCCCATTTCCAAGGGGCTCAGCCTGGAGAAAAGGAGGCTCAGGGGGGCCCTTCTGGCTCTGCACAAATCCCTGGCAGGAGGGGGTGGCTGGGCAGTCAGGCTCTGCTCCGAAGGAACAGGGACAGGACAAGGGGAAATGGCCTCAGGGGAGGCTCAGGATGTACATCAGCAGGAATTTCCCCATGGAAAGGGTGGCCAGGAACTACCCAGGGAGGTTTGGAGTGCCCATCCCTGGAGGTGTCCAAGAAAGGCCTGAATGAGGCACTCAGAGCTCTGGGCTGACAAAGTGGGGATTGGGCACAGGTTGGACTCATTGATCCTGGAGGTCTTTCCCAACTTTAATGATTCTGTGAATGTTTCAGGTATTTTGGTTTGGTTTTGTTTTATTTGGTATGAATAAAAAAGTAATACAATTTTTTCAGCACTTTATCACTTTAAAAAACTTAAGACTGAAATCTTAAGACTTGGAACATGTGTTCCAAAGAGATTTGGGCATCCAAGTATCTTCAAGTTATTTTGACAATCTAGTTAATTTATTTTATGACACCACTGATTGTCATCTTAAAAAGTCTTTCTTGTGATGCATCAAAATGGGTAGAGACCAAACTGTCATGGATGAATAGAGATAGTCTTCAAATGCAGATTTTGGCTCTAGAGATAACAGATACATTTGAATATCTCACTATTTAAAGGAGTCACTCGAGACCTCTGAAGTAATCATGCCTTGGTTCAGTGCCTTACAAAATTAAATCTTTCTAAAATACTAAAACTAAGTTCTCAGATTAGCAAAAACTAATGATATGTTTGCTCTACACTTTCTCTGTATGTGCTACTTCTTAACCAGAGTTACCACCAAGAGGAAGCATCACTCTTGTTTAGATGGGAAAGCAATTTTAGGATTCACACTTTAGCTATTCCTGGTTTGTCTCTGGTTGGAGCAGTGACGTGCCATGTCTGTCTCACTGAGCATGGTTTCCATAAGAGGCAGCTGACCTGTAGCATATCTGAGTTCTGGCAGCAGCCTAGGGTGGTCTTCAACCACAAACTGTGGTGGGAAGGGCAGTGGTTCTGCTAAATATAAGAAAAGATGTTGGTGGTTCCATACTGGGAGTCTGAGATGTGCTGAGCTCCCTGCTCCACCCATGGCTGGTGGTGAAGGTGGTCCCATGAGATGTGCACGTTCACAGAAAGTGGAGTTTGGTTTTTTTTTCTAAAAGCTCATAAATACAATCAACAATGAGAAATAAATCACATCTTTGGGAGCTGTTATCAATGAAAAATGGCTCTTTTTTAAAACTGTCAGGCATCCACTTTGCACTGAAAAGGTGAATTCAGTTTGCTTTGTCATGCAAGATTCCATGCCTTGGGGAAAAAGGCAATTCAGAAAACATATTTTGGAATTAATTGTGATCTAGCTCTGTAACTCCTCTAAAGTTTAATTAAGCAGGCTGGGTCTTCCAGGGTTCCTTTGGGAAAACTAATGCACTAAAATATGCAGTGTAATGGCTATGACTTCTCTTACAAAGCTCTGTTCCTGCAAAGACAGACTTGGGGTGACACAGCTTGGAGAGATGGAGAGCATGTTTCAGAATGAAGAGGGAAATGTCTGCTCTCTGCAGTAATTTGAGGTTAAAAATAATTCATGTTGGATAAACATTCAAGAATTTTTAGATCATCTTACAGATTGGTCAATAGGCCTCCTTGTTTTAACAATCTCAAAAAATAGCAGATATGTATTAATGAATCAGGACAGGATGAAACAACTGAAGCAGCAGATTGCTCTAATTCCTAAATAAATTTTCTTTACTTTTAATTCCAAGTAGTTAATTGGCTTTTGGATTATCCCGGTTAGTTTTCTGCTCCAATGCAGAGCTGTATTTCAGAAGAGTCTGGGCTTTCCTATGGTGCAGACTATCCTTTTTCTTCCATTATATAATGTTTAGTTTATCTGTTATAGCAAAATAAATGCTTCTCTAATTTTAGACTTTTCTTGGGGGTTTTCTTGGGTTTTTTTTATTAGAACGGGTTTCACATTATTTATTTTTAAATTATTGTTAATTTTCTACTAGGATGAGTCTTCAGACTGTCCTTTATTTATCAGTTGATTGCTTTCACAAATATCCCTTCTTGAAAAAGATACACTTTTTTCTTTCTTTTTTGTTTGTTCATTTTTAAAACAGTATTAATGGAATAGAATAAGAAAACAGAATTATGAAAGGAAAACTTTTTTTTTTTGTTCTACTTTGAAGCCCAGAATCAGAGGAGTTGTGGTTGGAAGGGGACTCTGGAGGTCTCTTATCAAACCTCTTACTCCAAGCAGGACTTCCAGGTGAGCCAGGCTTTTGTCTAACAAGACTTGTATTCCTGGAAGAGTGGAAGACATAAAGAGCTGATTTCTTAAGGCTCTGAACATATCATATTCTCTGTATTTAGAGGTCTGGTTCAGTTCTTGTTGAAGTATATAAATCCTAGTGTTGCTTCTCTGCTTTTTCTACGTAGAACTTTTTCAAACTCATTCACAGTTTGAAAAATGAAAGATTGAAAACAAATGTTGTCTGTAAGCTCCTAGAGAAGGTTAGATTCCTGAATGCTGCAGCAGAAAGACATTTTTATTGTGTTCTTGTAGTGGAAAGAAAGAATTCCTTCAGTGTTAACTGAAGATCTGTATTTTGTTTCTAAGGCTTAAATTTTAATTTAAATTCAATAAATTCAACTTCTTTCTCTGCATAACCATGCTCTAGAGAATTATGACCAAAATCCACAGCTAAAATATGCCTAATTTGGCAGCTTATTTATTGCTTTATTGATTAACATTCAAGCAACAGCAGCAGCAGTAGTGAAACACTCCTTTCAGTTCTCCATCTCTTTATTCCTGTTTTTCTCTCTGTGGATTAACCTGTGTGTAATCAGTAGAAAATTCCAGTTGTTCTGATATCTGATGTCTCAAGGAACAGAATCAAGATTTTAGGCTACTTAACTGTACATCCAACTTGCCTTTTCTATAATAATCACAGCAACAACAACAAAAACCCAACAACAGAGAAAAACAATCTTACTTTAACACAACTGACTTGAACAGCACTGGCACAGAGCAGTCACAGAGCAGGTGTCAAATGGGAAAAATCCTACCTGTGCTTGGAAGGTGGGGCAGGGGAAGATATAACCAGGCTATTGGTTAACATGTCCCACAAGTATTTAAACAGGAACACCAGAGGAAGCTTTCCTCATCATCCAGGACGTCTGGTGCGGAAGGAGACAGATCAAAGTGTCTCACTGGCTTGTTTTAAAGGCTGTGAATTAGCTCTGAGCAAGGTGTTAATTAAAAAACAGTCTGGAAGAAAGTTTCAGGATTTGCATTTTGCAGCAGAACTTGGCTCAAGTCAATGGAGAAGTTTATCTCAGGTTAAGAGCATTTTCCCTAAGCCTGGCTTGGTGTGTATTTCAAATGATGCAAAACAGCTCTCAGCAAGGATCAATGCATTTGTCACATCAAAACTGCACCATGTGATTTACATTATCTGTGACTGGCAGTAGTCTGATTTATCAGAGTAGCCCAGACACGTAAAAGCTTCATTCTGCAGTTCCATTTACAATTTTTCTGAACCATCTGAGGAGAATATTTTGTGTGTCTTTCTCCCTGCCATACTGTCTTTTAAAAATATAGAGCACAAGACTAATAGACTGAATTGTCAGGAAAGCTTTAGGATCTGATGGGTCTTAATTTGATGGTCTGTGTCCTGTCTGTGCTTTTTGTTGTTGGACTATTGAGTACATGGAGTTCTCAGCTGTGTTGGCATGAACGGAGATATGAATCAAGAAAACCTGTAAACTTCATTTTTATTTGAACTCTACTGCCATTTAATTAAAATTGTTTTCATTTTAGTCTGATTCAGTTACAGAAAATACTGATAGTGTTCTGTGATGACAGGAGGGGTATCTGGTTTTCACTGTGTTCCCCAAAATTTTCCAGTGAGGTGTTGAAGGATTCTCTGGGTTCCTACAGGTTCTCTCTAAGGACGAAATCTGTCTTTTCTGATAATTCTATACCTTACTTTTAAAGCCACTAGGAAACAGCTGACAAGAGAAACAGGGAGGCACTGTGAGCTGGGTTTTTGAGAAATTTATAATAAAGCATTTAAAAATGCTCAGAGTGCGGTGCAGTAAATATACTGGAAAAAACAACAAAGTAAGGATTGCAGGTAATTAATGGAGCTGTGCTTTTTAACTGTTGTTTCTACAGTGTATCCATGCTGAAACTCACAGGAGACACCTCTGTTAGCTGGATTTTTAACTAGCTCAGCTTCCCAACACCCTCAGATCCATGATCTCATGTCTCTTCCAGAGTATCTGTAATTAAGCAAAGCTGAAGGCAAGATTTAGTCAAATGATGCTGAAATTAAACTCACTTCACATCTTCTGAAAGGCTCCAAACTTTATTGATGCCAGGATATTGAATGTAAACATGCTGTATTTTAGTCTGGTTTCTTTTTCCTTTAAGGCTGATGGAAAAGGATTATTTTTAGCTTTTCTGATATGTAACAGATCCACAACAGCAGAAACCATTTCCCCCCATATGAATCTCCTATGTATTATTTAGGATCCAGAGATGCTATTACATCTTTCCACCTATTGCTATGCTTATCTGAGCATGATATGAATGCATTCTGCTATAAAGGACGATGATGTAAAGCACTAGATAAACTTCTGAGCTGGTAATCTCCTGGCATGCTTTATTCCTTGGGTTTGAAGTGGCTCTAGAGCTTCTCTGCATGAGAAACCTGTTATTTTGCAGCCTTTTTGGAGTGAGGGTTGGAGTCCTTTTCCCTGCTGCTTTGACATGTGAAATGGTTGCTGCTGCTGCTGGGTTTATTACCATCTTTAGCATTGTCAGGATAACAATGGTAGCTGATGAAAGAGAGCACATCACACCATTATGATGGGCTAAAAATTGGGCATTTTAGCAAATGAGTAAATGGCATTGTTCATTCTTTCTCTTTTTGAAGCAAATGGGGAAAATGTCCTTTGTGACATGCTTTGAGAGCTGCAAATACAACATGAATTGTATGTGCAAATTGTTATTTATAAATATAAAAAATGCAGGTAGCTGGGAGTTAAGTGCAAGATTGCTGTAGATATTAGAATAAAATCCACATTTCATTAAATGAGTCAGAAAATGAAAATTCTAGAGGAGGCTAATCAGTGCACCAATGCTAGCAAAGATATGTGAGTCACCACACACAGGAAAGGGATGTTTTAAAGTGCTGCTGGGTGACATCATGTTTACCCACCAGGTGGAGGGAGTTAACAGCAAAACTGTGGCTGGTCTTCTTGAGTGGCCACTGTGGGGCTCACATTCCCACTGTAATTAGGTGATAGAATATAATTCCTCTGATTGCCTTTGAAAATCTTGGTTTCTAAGTAAAACTATCCCTTCTCAGGCATAGTTTTATCGATGCTGCCTTTATTTTCCTTTTTATGTTCTTCCTTAGCTGTTGTTCTGAGTGACTCTGAAATATTACTCAGGCTTAGCAGTTCTAGGGAAGTGCAGTTCCCTGCATGATGCTGAGGCCAGACTGTTGCCAATAATTCACCAGCAAAAACGTGAAGCCTTTTGGCAATCTTGGCTGTGGTAGAAAATATTAAAAATAAGCACTGTAGTAAACTGGTTATCTTGGTTATCCCAGTACTAATGTACTGCTCCTCTGAGGGTGACTTTTACTGCCACAGCAAACAGCAAGGTTTGATTCTCTTCTTATGAAAAATCCCCCATGACCCTAAGTCTGAAACCAAATGGAAATTTTAATATGATTTTACTTGGCTCAAGGAAGTTTCTGTGGTGGCTAAAAACTAGGGAGTTCAGTCAAGGAACCAAAAAATACCACAAACGTGGGGTGAATGATGTCTGGAAATAACAGACAGACTTGAGTCAGTGCACAAGGTCTGGTGGCTTTGGATGAATGCTGGATTCAGAGCTCCTTGTGTCTTTCCATTCAATCTGGTGGAGGCACCAAAGGGATGGAGCAGAGCAGTCCCTACCACTTGTGAAGCTCAGCTGCAGTGCCCCAGGTAACTGGGTACTTCAGCATCAGATTTATGTTCTGTGAGGACTCAGTTCTGTGTGTTCCAATAATTGTCTGCAACAAAAATAATATCTATGTTCTATCCAGTCTGTCTGCTTCAAGGGAAAATAGAAAGGGTGAGACACCATCAGCATGTTTCAGTTCACGTCGTTCTGCATGGAAAACCCTGATGGTTCTGCCTTCGATGGGAGTTAGCTGATAAAATATAAAGACAGGGAAAAAAATAAAAATAAAATGAAAAAGAAAATGTAGATATTGAGAACCCTGGATATAAGTTAACCTAAGATTATCATCTGTATATCAAAACTGTGCAAGAGTTTTGAGGCCAGACAATATGAACCTGGAAACTTTCAGCTCCACAGGTTAGTGGATTATGGAGCTGGTGACTAAAGGAAGCAGCAGCATTAAAGAATTCCAGTTCTGGGATGTGCCAGTATTTCTGGATATGCCTAGATTTCTCTATTCAAATTAGATGGGTGGGTCTAACCATGGGACATCGCTCCCAGAATGGAGAAGAGTCTTGCATCATTTTCTTATTCTCCAGGATGATTCTGCAGCACAAGGTTTAAGAGGGACACACTACTGAAACTTCACTGCAGATTTTACAAGAGCAAAATCTTCCCTGAGGGGTTGTAGGTTCCTTCAGTTGGGCATTTTACCCCTCTGTACCCACAGGGTGTGTCAGGGGAAAAAAAAGGGTGGTTGATTTTTGTGTTATAATGACAGCCAGCAATCCTAGGGAGGTTTGGTGGGGCAACAAGTTTTTCTTACCTTCCCAACACTCCTGTTCTCCTTTTGAGGAGGCCTGGGAGCTTTCAGAGCTCCTACAGAGCAGGGTGGGCTCTGTGGAAAGGGTGGAAGGGAGCAGGAATATCCCATGTCCTGTCCCTGCCCCTCCACACTTCCCATCCCCAGCAGAGTGGTTTCCATGCTCTGTTTTGCAGCAATGGGAGGATGACTGTGTTAGTTTTAAAGTGATTATTGCCATGAACACTGTAATTGGAAAACCAGTTATCAGTTAACAGATGCAGACACTCACAGCACTGAAGTGAATGGAAATGAAATTAACATAAACATGATGCTTCCAGAATCATAGAAAAATGACTTTATAACTTCCTGTGCAATCTTCCACTCACTATTGCCCAAGCAGCTGCCTCATTCTGTAGCACTGTGTCAGGAACTCTCTGTCCTGAGGCGATGCTTCCTCAGGCTGGAGGTCTCTGGACTGGAGGGGTCTGCCTCAAAAGTGAGTAGGAGGTCTCTACCTCAAAAGTGAGTAGGAGGTCTCTACCTCAAGTGGGTAGGAGGTCTCTACCTCAAGTGGGTAGGAGGTCTCTGCCTCAAAAGTGGGCAGGGTGGCAAATAACAGCAGGGCAACAGCTGAACTTGAGGTCAAACCACCCCAGCATCTGCCCCTGGGAGCCTGAGGGTAGAAAATTGCCTCTCTTTTGACCTGCTGCTGCTGTCTGAAAGGCATTGAAAAAGTGGAATGGACACCCTGATCATATAGGTAAGGAAAGCAATATTTCATGCAAGGGAAACACCATAAATGATTCATAGTCCTCCTATTTCTCACGGTTATTTCCTGTGGGTGTAGAGAAGCAGGGATTAGAAATGAATGGCATTGCTTACTGTTCATGAGGGGCTTGCCTGGAGGTGATTTTACTTTTTTAAGCTTTAAAATTAACTCCGCAGATGCCAGTCCCCAGAGCGAAAATCTGAAAACCCTGCAAGCTTCAGATATCTGAGATAGGAAAGGAGCACAGCAGGAGGGAATCGAGCACCATGGGAAAGTATTTTGTTTGTCTTCCTTACTTCCATCTGCAGGATCAGGGCCATACACAAATGATATTTGTAGCATTTGTGCAGGAACAGACATTTTAAATGATTTTCCCTATAATGTTCTGTACAGTCTGACACAACATTAAATCCCAAGTCTCCTGAGACCCACTCATGTTCTTCAGACACAGGACAAGTCCTGCTTCTCTGCAGGGCAAGTACAGGTTTAGATGGAAAACAATGCACATGGGGATGGATGGAAACTCTGTCCTTAATTTTAATGGAGATTTATGTGGTGCAGTGTAGTTGATATCAGACTATCTCCTGAGGGAGAGGAAATACTGCCAAGAATAAAAATGTGCAATAAAAAGATCATGGATTCTATCAGTGGGCAATTAGGAGCTTTGCAGCCTCTCCATGTCTTGTTTCTATATCAGAATGGGAAGTATATGATATATCAGTTATATCTTCTCAGCTTCCATAATCTCTAGGGAAATGGGTGCTGCAACCCTCTGTTCATTTAAAAATATTTTGATGTTGACTTCCACTGTTTAAAAAAAAAAATTATGTCTCTCAAATAATGAGAAAGTACTGGAAAATACTGGGAAATGGGCTTGTTTGGATAATTTAATGTGTCAATGAGTTTGAAATTTGTAATGAAAACCTTTTCCAAAGGTTTCCTCATCCCTCTCCTCCCCTTTATTCTGTGACAGCACCAGAAACCCCCCAGTTCCTGCAGTATCACATCTACAAAGGCTTCCCTCTCCTCTGGAAGGTTTCAGCATTTTGTGCAGGATGCACATTCAGCAATCAATATCTGTCACTTGCTCTTTAGAGTAGCTTTGGTAATGTCTTAAAGCTGTCCAACAAGCTGACATAAAGTATGTTTTATTGTGCTGAAGAGATTTAATTGCTGTAATTCTCAGTAAAACCACTATCAGACAAGGATTACATTCTGATGCACCTTGTTACAGTGAATTTGCTCATACACCATGAAGTCCCAAAGAATTTACTACATTAATGTCTATTATTATTATTATTATTATTATTATTATTATTATTACTATTATTATTATTATTACTATTTAGTAGAAACTTCAGCTCTAACTTCTCTCAGGCCTGTATTTTCAAAGAGGATTTTTCTGACCCTGGATAACTCTCTCCCATTCAGGAATAGTTCAAGTTCAGGCAGGTATTAGATGTCCATATGTTTAAAGTTTGGTTGATCATAAAGCAGATTAGGTTGCCTTTAATGTCTCATTCAAAGAAAAGAAGCTGCTCCACAATGGTTGCACATCACTATCAATGTGCTGCAAAATGAGGGATTATATGTGTTTATAAGATGTCCTGGTTCTATCTGCTGCACATGCACTATAGCCCTGGAAAACCCATCTCAAAGCAAAGCTTAAAGCTGAAATCCTTCTCTGTAGAAAGAGAAATAAATTATTCCTTTTGATATCTCCTTATGCTGTTATAATTCTTGACAGAATTGCCTTCTTTAGCAAATTGATTTCTAACAGGATGAACCATACTGCTTTTCTTGCAATTGTAGGAAATGTGTTTTAAGTATGACAACATTTCAGAGCACTTGCTCATCTGAAATTCTAGTCTATACTTTTTTACATTCTGGTAGGCCATGATATTTTCTCCTGGAGAATAGGGACAAGAAATTAGACCAGTTCAAATATTTCAGTTTATTATCAAAAGTTCAGTGGTTGCTGATTAAAATGTAATGTAATGGTTTGTACAATACGGTAATTTCAAGAATTCTGAGAGCACTGTTTCTGGATATGAATGGTGGATATGATCCCTCATTTGTGGTGTCTAGAACCTGCAGGCAGCTCTGAATGACACCCCCTGGGTGTTGGTCCTGTAGGGAAATAAATATGGGCTTGCTCAAGACACCTCTGTGTCCATAAGTTAATGAAGGGTTCCTAGGTGAAATTCCTGTTTCAGAAATATGTGTGCTAGGAGCTTTAACCACAAAGAACTGAGATCTCTTTTTTGGACTTTAATGCATTTCCTGTAGGGAAGATGTCATCTCTTTCGTTCTTTTTCTTTCTTTCTTTCTTTCTTTCTTTCTTTCTTTCTTTCTTTCTTTCTTTCTTTCTTTCTTTCTTTCTTTCTGTCTGTCTGTCTGTCTGTCTTTCTTTCTGTCTTTGTCTTTCTTTCTGTCTTTCTGTCTTTCTTTTTCTTTCTGTCTTTCTTTGTCTTTCTTTCTGTCTTTCTGTCTTTCTGTCTTTCTTTCTGTCTTTCCTTCTGTCTTTCTGTCTTTCTTTTTTTTTTTCTTTCTGGTAAGATTGGGTAAAAGATCGTTTTATCTTATGTCAATATAACTGCAATACCACAGCTAATGGTAATCCTACATTATATTGGATTTAAATATAACTATATGCTAGATTTGAATAAACAAATATCAACTTATTTTTAAGGGGTTTTCCCCAGCATGGGAGAGTCCTTGTGTGAAAGAAGTCACACCTTGGAGTGATTTGGTCTAATGCAGAAACTCTGAATGAAACCACACATTCCCCTGAGTCTGTTTTCATCTTTGTAGACCTTGATCTTAAAAAGGCTTAACTTCAGATGCTGTGCTGGTACTCAAATATAAATAATCCTGTGATTTACTGTGCTTATGTACGTGCCTAGAGTCTGGAAAATTAGGGCATTAATGGTAACATATGCTTGAGATAGGATTTAATCAAAGAGCTGGAGTTATGTACCAGAAGATAATTTTCCAGAATCACAACAGTTGCAGCAGAGGAGAATGTGCATTTCCTTTTCTTTGCAGCCCTTGCCAGTCAGGAACCTCATGTACAAAACTTTATTTTGTTTAGAGCTACCCTTTTCCTTCCTTTCTGATTTATATTTTTACATATATATGTATATGTATATACATAAATATATAATTTTTTTAAAATGTTTTTTAGTTGAGAAAGAGACAGACTGGTTCAGGTGTAGAGCCCCAAGAGCTGGAGTGCTGAGTCAGCCACAGTGAAGTCATGAAGTCTGAGATTATTTTGTTGTATGCAAATATATGAAACTGCTTTGGCGTTCCTTCAATTGCTGGGCTTTTCTGTCTTCTAACACAGGTTATCTGTGGTCATTCAGAAACCACAGGAGACATTTCTGAATACCTGAAAGTGACAATAGAAATGACTGCAAAGGAGTCCGGATGTTCATAAATTGTGTCTTGCTGGGACTGCCACTTTTGAGCTAATAGACATGTCAGTCATGGGAGTAGCAGGATGGGTTTTATTTAGGGAAATTAGAATTTCTGAAGTTTGTTGCTTTTTTCCATTCCTGTTGTACTCAAACTTCACCCAAAAAAAAATCCCTATACTAAAAAGAAACTAAGTAATTTTTCCTTTAGGACACCGGTTGTGTACACTTGTGTCAAGTGGAGGATCCTGCTCCAAAATCAGAGATTTCCCTTTTCTCTTTCAAGTTTCCCATCTCTGTGTCAGAGCACAGTTTCTGTTCACATGAGACTGGCAAATTTGTGATGGTTTGTTGTTCCTGGTTTGAGGATCTGACTCATCCTCAGACTGGAAAAAGACTTTGCTTTGTGATTTGATTTTCTCTTTGATTTAGACCCACGAGAGCAGAACTTTTCAGGCCAATTGAGATCTTCCCTTAGACAAAAACATGACTTGCTTGAATTGTGAGATTTAAATAGCATCTGAAATAAAAGTAATGAACAGTTTACCAGTGTCAGACCTTTCTATACCCTCACTGAATTACTCTGATTCTAGATTCCAGTACAGCATATATAGTCTTTGTCTAATAATATTTTAAGGGCATAAACAGCTCAAGGGGAAATACCCAGCTAAGAAAGGAGATACCCATGCAATATCCTCCTCAGCAATCAAATTCAATGGAGTATTGGTGGCAATGAATTTTATTTTTAAATGCATTTGCCATGTTTAACTGCATTTACTTAGCTTTTCAATATCTTGTCCTAGCCAGCATTTGCTCTTTTTTTGGTGTTTTGTTTGTTTGTTGGTTTTGTTTGTTTGTTTTTTTAGTGGTATCATTATTCTGTACAAACAGAACTCTGAAAGTCTTTGGAAGTTATATCCATGTTTACTGGAATAGTAACAACTTGTCCATTCTTCAGCTGAATAATCCATTGAAATTGCAAAGGCTTTTCAAATGATCTCCAGATGTTTCTCTGATTGCATCCAGAAAAGCTATATTCAGCCACACCTAAATCTCAAAGCTCATTTGAGAAGCTTAGGTAATTCATTAATTTACCTGAATTGTTTCTTCCACCTCTGAATTTAATCTGATGGAAGCTCATCTATTTTAAATGTGCCTTTATTTTCATCCTCTAGGAAAACAAACATTTGTCTGTAGAGAAAAGCTGCACTTAGCTGTGGCAAGTGGCTCCTTTGATTCATGGACAGAAGCTTTATGGGACTCCTTGTGATTGCACAGAAGTCTTATTTTCATTTACTGCCCTACATATCATAAAAAGTTGGCAGTCACTGGAACGCAAAGCGATGAATGTCATCGTAGTGTTCTTCACACCAGGGCAAGAAGCACATTGCTTTGATCCAGAATGCCATTACAATCACTATTCAGATAATAACAGTGGGAGAATTAGCTGAGATACTCCAAGGGAACTCCATTTCTGTGGATACATGAGGACTTGAACAAATAAAGAAGAGAGCCTGTTACGTTCCTTCCTCTGGAGCTTTTAAAAGAGGTTGGATAAATATTAGAGAAAAGGGTGAAGCTGGCCTGCTTTTGTGGTAGCAGTAAGAGCCAGGATGAGTTCTGGGAGCCCTGTGCAGGTCTGGGTTTGCATGGGTCACTGCTGGGTGAGACATGGACCCAGGAAATGAGGGCACTGCACTTGTGGCACCACAGTGCTCAAAGCTGACCAATTTTGTGTCCTGGCCTGCCCCAGCTCGTTCCTTCCATCAGTGCCCGTGCACCTACAGCTTCCTCAGGTGCTGCTACTGCAGCAGGATGGCATTTATGTACAACACACACCTCAGACACTCACAGTAATCAAACCAAACCACCTCAAGACTCAGAAATGACTAAACTCAGCCATCCCTTCTGCTGGGACTGTGCTGTGGTGCAAGGTTTTTGTAGAGTGGTATGAACCTTATTAGTCACCTGAACTTGGGTTTAACACGTTCAGGAACAACTGGGACTATTTACATGCTTGTTCTGTGGGTTTACAAGAGAACAATTTTTGCCTTGCCTGTTTTATGGTGCCTACATGTACAGTACCAGCACACTCAGTTTAATTCACTTGCCCTCAAGAGGTGCATAAACACTTGTATATTGAGAAACTGAATTTGAAGTGCTCTCCATCCAAAAATCCCTGATCCTTTATGCTTAAGTGTAACACTGATTTGCATTCAGCAACAATATTGCAATTTCTGTTGCATCTAAACAGAATTAACCCCTGGAAACCATTACAGACATAACAATTACTTTTCCCTAGTGGTTATTGAGAATCAAAGCTGTGGGTAGTGGTGCTTTCAGTAACAGTAACTTCTGCATTATCTGACCATTTATCTTTAGAAAAAACCCAGACAGAAAAACCTCAGAGCATTATTTTGAGAGGCAAAAACAAAACTAAATGTATTGATTCCTAATCTGAATTGACCAGCTCTAATTGTGATGCAGAGGAAATTAGCCATGAACCTGTATTCTAAAAAGGAACTTTTCAGCCCATGGAAGCACAAAATGTTCAGACATGGTTTTTAGACAGGATTCTGGGAGCCAATGGAAGCAGGCAGGTGTGTAATTAAGGCTAAATATGCTTCAAGCAGCTTTGGAAAGAGATAATGTTGCTGAGATCCCAATAAAAATGTAAATATGTGTCTCAAAAATAACCTTTTCCAATTCCACTTGCCCAGCAAGGTGTGTAGATTGGAGCCTTGATGCTCCTGAGAGAGCTGCCTGTGTAAATAAGGGAAATGCACAAAGTTTTCAGATGGAATTTAAAGGAATGATGAGATAGATACTTAGTCATCATTTTTATGTCATTGCTGTGATTATTTTTAAAGAGAGCTGATCTAAATATTACCCTTACTTCTGAAATGGCCTTATCAGAAGATAGTACAGCTGAACAGGTGATGGTGCATGTGAAATCTATTTCTAGGGCACCCAATGTATATTCTTTAGTAAGTAATTTGTAGCAATTGGAGGTAGGATTTTAATATGACATAATATCATATATTCTTTGGCATATTGCTGCTAGGCCATTTGTCTCATTACAAAAGGTTTGTTTAAAAAAAAAAAAAGTCAAGATAATGAAATACCAGCTAAAAGGGCTGAATTTAAATCAGTTTATATTTAGCATTGCTACATTTCAGAATGGCATCAGAGCAGCAAGGACAGTTACCTGCTGACATTTTGTTTGACATAAAAATGAAAAAAAAAAAAAGAAAAAAAAAGAAAAAACAAAAAGAAAAAAGTAATCTGTGCTGCTCAGAGCTGATATGGGAGTCATTGGGGGCTTTGGATGTGTGTGAGAAGGATAAGAGAAAACAAACAGGATGAATTTGGGGTCTTGAGGGCAGCCACCAGAAGATGGACACGATGGGGAAAGCAGTGACAAACACAAGTGGGGTCACAAGGAGTTGCCTTTTTGTCAAATTCAGCATCACCTTGGACTGAGTTATGAGGGTGAAATGAGTCACAATGCCATAGAATTCCCAAGAGAGGGAGATGGGGAAGGGAAGCAGCTTTTTGGTGAGTGTAGACCAGCAATGGGCAGCTGGGCTGCGTGGAGCTGCTGAGCCTCGGGCTTGCCACAGGGCTTGTGGCCCATGAGCTGGCACTGGCCAGGGCAGGGTCCCAGATCATTGCCAGCTGTGGAATGCCATCAGCACCCTGCTTTTACCTGAAAATCCAAATTATATTAAGGCAGATAGATTTGTATTGGCGCTACCACACTGGGGGAAACAACAGTGGGAAAGCTTGAGGAGAAATTAGCAGAAGATGGTGGCTGTGCTGTGAAGGGACGTGGGTTAAATGGTGCTGATCTGCTGGGATTGCACTTGGACCTGGGGCTGCAGCCAGGGTAATGCCCTGGTTTACAGGCTGGAGAGTCTGCTCTGCCCACCTGCACAGTCACCTGTGATCAGCCTTCCTGCAGAGCTGAGTGATGTGGCACCTGGACTTCTGGAAATCTCCTGTAGGTGTGTGCATGGTTTGTATTGCATGGAAGGCATTCCACAGCCAGAGCATTCTCCCTGCCAGCTTTCCATGTTTAGCTCAAACTGGATTTCAGTGAAATAGGTGCACAGGACTAGGAGGAATGGCCTCAGATGGAAAGAGGGCAGGGCTGGATGGGATATTAGGAAGGAATTGTTCCCTGTGAGGGTGCTGAGGCCCTAGAACAGATTGTCCAGGGAAGCTGTGGCTGCCCCATCCCTGGAAGTATCCAAGGCTAAGTTGGATGAGGCTTGGAGCAACTTGGGATAGTGGAATGTGTCCCAGGACAGGAGGCTGGAACTCCATGAATTTTGAGATCCCTTCCAGTCTAATGCCTTCTGTGACAGATTCCAGCTCTCAGCAGAACTCAGTGTAGCTCTGGTGCTGCTCCAGTGCTGCCAGGTTTGTGTCTCTGCCCTGGCTCTGCTGGATGTTCCTGCCCAGAGCAGTAACACCACACGTTCCCTCATGCTGTGCCATTCTCTCATTGAATCATTGTTGCAAGGCTTCTCCCTTTTTTGGTTGAATTACCACATCTTTGGCTCTTAGCTCAAAGCCTTTCATCAGCTTTTGAGTAAGCATAATCTTAGGAGTTTAGAAAGTATGAACTAACCTGGGAAATAAAGGCCAACATCGTGCAGCCAGAAATGAGCTAAATGTCCCCTTGCAGCCAGTTTTATCTCTCTGGCTATTGCACAGGTTTCACTGCTCCCCAGGCACAGGGCAGGACAGATTTGCTGGAAAAGCACCATGGAACACCCCAGCACTGCCTCCCCTGCAGGGTCTGGCACAGCCACATCCCTGGTGTCTGCTTCTTGGGCACTGGGGCACCAAATGCCACTCTGCATTCAGGCTCTGCCTGGCAGAGGATGACAGATCTGATGTGTCTCTTTATTGTACTGCAGCAATTGGTGATTTTATTCTCCATAACACCAATCATTTTAAATAATTAATTTTCTCCATATGCCCCCTGAGATTTGTGTCCTTTCCAAGTTGTGATCTTGTTATATTTCAATGAATGTAATCTATTCCATATGTCACAGGTTTTCAGAAACATGTTGTTGAAGTCCATAGTATGTTATCAGTTGTGAAACAGATATCTTTCAAAAGACAATACCTCTTATTGTACAGTTACCAACTTGAAATTAAAAACTTCAGTAGTCTATAAATTTCACATCAGAAACATGCTGACATATTTTCCCCATACTCATCATTACTTGGCAAGCTTTAAGGTCTGGGGTCTATAATAATAATAATAATAATAATAATAATGTATTTGACTATTACTTGGCACGTACCATAAATTATTAAGAAATTAGATCTTGGCTTCAATAGGGAATAGATTAACAGATTATTCATATCATGAGAGTTCACCTCAACTGATGAGTGAAGTGTTTCAGAGTGGAAAAAATAAAGGCTGCTGTTCAAATAATGTAAATAAACACATTGTTCATAGCTTAACTGGAGAATAAAATCAGGATGAACTGTATTTTGTTGCATATTTGTATGAATACAATATGACATATCCTTCCATGTCTCACTGCATTGAAAAAGGGACTGTTCAGCATTGTATGAATCAGCTTTTTGAGGAAAAGCTGGGCTTGACAATTCTTTGTCCTGAATTTTTGTTCCTTTCTCTTTTTCTGTGCTCCAACATATTTTTCACTGATAATAGAAATGTAGGGGAATGAGTCAAGAACAGTTTGGTTATTTATGAAACTCAAAATTATTTGTTTCCAAACCCAGCATGAAATGGGGAAGAAAAGGCAATAAGCCTCAATTACAGGGGTTATCAGGGCTGAACTGTACATGCACAGCTCATTTGCATTGGAGCTGATCATGTATATTTTGGATACTTTTTTGTTAGAAGCATAAGATATTTAAAAGCAATTATATAGTCCTCTAAATACAATGATTTCACCTTAGAGCCTGGGTCTGGCAGCATATATCCCATACAATGCTTGCCCTGAATTTGGGGATTTTTAATTTTATTTCTTTAACAACTTGCACAATGCAACCACTGCAGATATGCACTGTGCAAAAGGAAGAAGTTCGATAAGTTATTTTGATGTCTCCCTATATGGTTATAATTCTTGACAGAATAACTATTTGTCAGCAAATGAATTCCTAAAGAAGAAGCATCATATTGGATTTCTCTGCATTTTATCTTTCATGCAACATAGCAGAATCATCAGTACACACATCAGTGGAAAGCAGGGACAGCCTCAGTGAACCAGTGCTTGGACTTAGGCTCCAAAGCCCATGTGTTTGTAATTAAAAGGTTTAAAGGCCTTTTTTTTTTTAAATAAAAAAGCCATTCTACTTGTTTTTCCTAAAGAAGCTGATATATTCTGTTGCATGTGGAAAATGCCTGTCTAAAGAAAATGACTGGAAGTAAATGTGCCAAAATAAAGTTGAGACCTGTGTTAGTAATGAGAGTTTAAGGACATGTTATTTCAAAATCTTTCCATTACATATAAAAAAAATTCTTTTGGAGTATAGTACTTATTTCAGGCTTTCCATATGGACAAAGGCTTCTTCAGAAAGTATTTCTCTTACTTCTTTCATGGACAGAGGAATTCAATTCTGTGTGTGCTGGGCTTCTGCCCTTTGGTGTGTCTGGGAACATCCATGTGTGTGACTAAAATCTGCAGCTGCCTTGTGGTTTGAGCAGATGCAGAGGCCTGAGAGTCCTGATACCAGGAAGTATTTCCAAGTCATTATTGCCTAGGACATAGAGGGGGCATGCTGGCAGCTTTGTAGCCCTGTGCCAATTGGATTTGTCCTTTGGAGAACAAACCCTTCTCCCTTGTGTGGTGGACTTGTGCCAGGAATGCTGACAAGCAGCTGTCTGTGCTGAAGTTGAATGAAATGCTGGATGTCTTCAACTGAAGTATCACTAACAAAACATTTTCAACACACTTCAGAATGCTGACATTTTTTTGGGAAGGAAGGCTACCAGGAATTTTGGATAAAGTAAGTTTCTGGAGTTTTGAAAACTCATTTGTTTGTCTTGTACTGTCGAGCCTCTGAAAAAATAAAAATCCTCGTGTGCCTTTGTTGGGCTGCTGTTATTCTGTGCATAGTTAGAACTGGAATCAGAGAAATTAAAGTTCAAATGTTCCACAAAAATACCATTTTGAAATATTGTCAAGGAAAAATGAAGCACAAGGAATTTCTGTGACCTTTTATGATAGTGGCAAATATGGAGTAGCTGGATGGTTTAGAAACTCTACTGTCCTGAAGTATAAAATAGTCATTTCTCATTTCAGTGGCACTCAGACTCTACACCAACAGAAATCTGACCATTGGACTATCAGTTATTCTGTTTCCTTAACTTCTGTCTATAGCCAAACCCAAAGTTACTAGGAGCTCAAATCTGAAAACTCATCCCACCCCAAAAAATATCCCCAACCAAACAGAACCAAGCAAAACCACAAACACAAAGAAACCCAGAATCTGCAGGAGGCAAGGGCAGCCTAAACAGAACCACGAAAAGAAAAACAAATTGAAAGAATGAGGTTCATGCTGAGTAAAAACAAGACAGTGAAGGAAGCCTCTGGGGAGAGAAAAGCCATTACTCTCTCTTTTGCTATCTGCCAGGAAGATAAATCTTTCCCTTTGGGGCAGCCCTGGAGCCCTGTGCGCCCCTCTCTGTCCTCATTAGAGGCACAAACCTGCACTCCTTGCTCGGTGCATCCCCTCCCACCCCGGGCGCTGGTGGCTCCAGCTTAGAGCCACGGCAGCGCTTGGGCAGAGGCAGGAAAGCCTGCAGGTCTCAGCACAGGTTCCCAGCACAGGTTCCCGGCTCAGCTTCATCGGAAGCCCGAGCCAGGGGCACTCAGAAATGCAGGAACCATTCCCTGCCTGCACCCAGAACTCCTTTTCCCTGCTCCTTCTCATGTGAGTCCCTGATTTATATCAACCTGCTGCTTGCATATATTTATTCTCTCTTTCTCACACGTGTTTTATAGGAGAGAATGCTTTCAGTTCTCCCAAACAGGAACAGTTGCTCTGGCAATAAGTGCAGGGAATCAGCATCAAAGCACCTTTTACTGAGTCAGCCTGATTTTT
This sequence comes from Anthoscopus minutus, assembly GCA_013399455.1. Lineage (NCBI taxonomy): Eukaryota > Metazoa > Chordata > Aves > Passeriformes > Paridae > Anthoscopus > Anthoscopus minutus. The sequence continues at coordinate 228,355 of VWYI01002108.1, read as the reverse complement.
ATTCCCTGCAAAACTGCAAATGTGGATTTCAGGCTTACTTGTTGGAAAGCTTTCCTAATGTGCACTGCAGGTGCACGATATATTTGCAGTGGCTCTTGCACATGCTGATGCACACCTACATCTGTGATGGAAATGAATAAATTTGTTTGTGGCCCATGCAATTAAAAAGGAATGGCTATGTAAAAAAGAGAGCAAGGTTGTTTCCATATGATGATGACATCCATAAAAATAGATCATTGCACTGTAAGTTATCAGTTTATAAATGTAGGGGGAGTTTCAGCTTCAAAATACCAATTTGTTGAAGCACGTTCCCACCTCTACCACCTGCTTGAGTTGTTATTATGGGCTTTTTTTCTTAATACAGAACTAACATTGAAATATAAATTTATTCTTTATTCTTTGAAGTTCTGGCAGTTGCAGGCTGTGGTTATGTGTCTGTGTGGGTGTCTGTAGGTGGACATTGCTGTGCAGCTGCTGAATTCACTCATTAAAATAGTAAGAGGCAAGTCCTGGCTGCACTAAAGGAAAGGCAAAATTGCCATTACCTCAAAATCCGTCCCACAGTCAGTGGAATGAGCAGTGGAAGCACTTTTGACTCATCTGGCTATCTTTTCTCTTTTTTTAATTGATAGCAACTGTCTGCCATAATAATGCTGGTAGTGCTTTCATAGGGAGTTAATCATGTTTTTTTCAAGAAGCAAGATTTATCTGCAGCTGGCTGTGGCTATGTAGACAAGCTGGATGTGCTCAGCTTTTTGTCCAGGGGCTATATCAGCCATAAAACTTAAAATTTGCAAAATATTCCTTTAGAAATAGACTCCAGGTATTGAGTGTGCTGGGACTCTCTTAAGTTTTTTAGGAATGTTTAGGATGCTGGGAAGATCCAGTTACCAATTTAATTTTTGATTTTTTTACAAAATGACAGACTAAATCGATATTCAAATTTAGTCTGATTTGTTCTCTGCCCACAAGGAATTTCCAATTGAATAAACACCTCGAGATGGTTTTGGAAGTAAAGTACAGATAAAGTATAGATATTCCCAGAATTTGCCTCATTCAGTGATGCTTATTTAGTATTTTATAACAAATTCAACAGCAGCATTAGCAAGGAAAAAATACCTATATGGTGCTGTTGATCTGGCTGACATTAAGAACAATTCAAGGTGCTCACAGGGTGGGATGTTGGTGATTGCCAGGGATCTTTTACAAAAGGGGCTGGGCTTCTCCTGCTGCTCCTCTGTGAGCAGAGAATTTTGCTTCTTAGTGGGAGAAGTTGGTGTAAGCAGCATCTTGAGCCTCAGTCCCATGGGACAGCTGCTTCTGGCCCAGGCTGTGCTGGCTTTGATGTGCATGTCCTCATGTGTAGAAATAGTGAATATCTTAGGAAAAAACAATCAAAAATGATGTTTTTCCTGTCTGTGCTCTGATGCTTCCTCTCTTATTTGTCTGGGGTTTGGCAGTGGCAGTGTTTGTTTTGTCACATTTAATTGCCCAAAGGACAGGGCCACTAATGGCAGGCAATGCAATAGGTTCCAGTTTTATTGTTTGATGCTCCTCAGTCGCCAGTGCCATTTCCAGCAGGAAAATGTTTTGAGCTCTGTGAAACAGCAAAGAATTTAATTGCATGGGTGCATATGAGCAGCTTCATCTGTTTGAAAATGTCACACACAGTGCATAGAGGAAGCCTTTAAGAATGTCACTGTTCTTCTAAGCAAAGAGCCATGGAACCCCCGTGATGCTAGAGCAAGACATAGATGTTCATGCCTTTAAAATGTCCCATTAGTGAGGTGTTGTGGCATAATTATAAATGTTACAAATGAAAAAGTTCAGCATTGTAAGTGAGGCTAAAATATCAGAGCAACACGCTTATCACCCAGAAGATAAATCATGTCAGCATTCCAACAAGTCTGCTTCCCTCTAAACAGAAGTCTATCCACTGATAGCATGGATTTCCAATAACATAAAATGAGAATATTTTATGTCTAAACTCTTTTTCCCCATGCATTAACATTCTAATTTCACTCAGCTTTCATTCATGGGTTATCAGTGACTACAGGATTATCCATTATTCATGTGTGTGAATGTGTGTTCATACAGTTGCTTAATTATTCAGTTTTTGCTAGACCTCTGGTGCTGGATTCACTGCAGGCATAATTCCAGTGTTGTGTGGATCCCTGTCAGAGAACAGCATTGTTAGTTTGGAGGGTGAGTGGGTGATGTCTGGATCTATTTCTGCTTGGCTACATTGGTGTGCAAAAAGGGTTTTGTTCCTGCCTTTGTGTGTAGTTCCTGATTTCCTCCTCTAACAGCATTGGGCACAGACTCCAGGAGGATTTTATCATTTTTGCATTCCATAGAAATATAAATCTGCCAACACTCCCCTCCCTGTGCATCAGCTCAGAGGTGGAAATGACACTAAATCATTTTACTGATTATTTGAATAAGTCCTTTGGATTTCTTTCTGCAGAGACCTTAAAATTAGCTCTTCATTAAGCTGATTAGAGCATTCTCATTAGAAACAATCATATTATCACAAGGTTCTGTTTAAGAAAAGCTGTTTAATTTTGAGAGATGTGTTAACTTTTTCTCCTCCTGTCATTTGCACCATACTTTGATCCTTATCTGCTTTAGCAAATCAAAGGTCTGGTTTTGACAAAGAGCTCATGTTTTCTTTATTTTTTCTTCTTTTCTTTTTTCTCTTTTCTGTTTCTCCCTAAAGCTTTTAGCAAGCCATGCTAGATGTAATCTTCTCTTGTTTTTTACTTCATTTATATTTTCCTTTTCCAGCAAGTCAAATATTGCCAAGCAGTCCCCATTCTCTGAGAATATTACACTCTGGATCACCTGGTGTTTGGGTGGTCTCAGTCACAGGACTCACGTTCTCAGGCATGTATTGAAGAACTCTGAAAGTTTGGACATACACACTGTATTTGTGATTATTTTTATCCATTATTATAACTCATTATATTAACTCTGACTTGCCAGCTTTTAGAAGAGGCTCTTGGTGTTGGAAATAGGCACAATGCAATCCTGCCCCTCGTGGGACATCGTCATGAAGTTTGCAAACATTGATGTGGGCACTGGAAAACCACAGGGGAAAACTGTGGCCCTCTGTCACCTCCATTAGTGACATCTGGTAGCAAAACAAATGATCCTTTAATCACAGAGGTGGGGATCAGAATGCACTTCTGGAGGGCTGTGTCCCCACGGGGCTGCCTGTGCTGCACCAGGCCACTTTGGCCATTTCTGAATCCTCAAAAGCCCTGATGAAGTCGTTCCTGCAGCCTCTCCCCCTGACATTCCCTACGGCTGTGCTACCCCAGTGGTGAAATCCTCTGCAGCTCATTTCTCCCCTTCAGAGAGACCAGGGTGCTCCTAAAACCCCAGCTTTGATTGTGGAGGATCTCTCTCCATTCAACTTCAGGCACCTCCCAAACAAAGGGGTTTCCAAATCCCCGTGGTTTGTGACAATTGTTGAATCAGGTACATCAGGCAGGAGAGCTTAACACAAGCAGGGATGGCTCATACAGGAGAACTCTTTGCTGAAAAAGCAGCTTAGAGTCATTGCTTCTCAACAGCTGATAAATTCTGTAGTGCTCCTTAGGAAAGCTCACTGCAGAAAATCACAAGATTTTTGTAGCCCATTAAAGCCCTGCTATAGCAATATATTATTTAGCAAACAGACTTTCATGCACAGTTTGTTTCATATTATCATCATACGCTTTAGTTCAGCTTTGAAGGGTCCTTTTTTCTTGGTGGTTAGGTTTTTTTTTTCCCTTCCTTATTTAAACCTGAGTATCTGGCAGTGAAGTCTGCAGCTATTTGTAAACAGATTTGCAAGCACAGTTAAAGGGTGACTTTTTTACACAGAAGCACAGCACGAGTTTTTGCCAGAAGTTTCAGCCTGCAGTGGGGAGCATTGATTTCCCACTGTGGCAGATTCAGACATGCAGAGAATAACCCCTTCCTGGATCAGGGATTCTAAAGCTCTTTGGTACAGAGCAGACTGGCTTCACTTGCTCAGTTTTCAGAGTGTGCTTGAAGTGTCTGCAGCAAATGGAGTAAGGCACAGCTTTGGTATTGCAGGATGTGTTTATTCATTGTGTTAGTGATGCCAGGGAGGTCAAAACACAAATATATGTGGCTGATTGATGTTTGCTACAGAATGTACAGAGACCGAGTTGCTGCAGTAAGACACAGAGATGGGCAAAGAGCAAATGTGGGAATTTTTATTGTCTTGAGTCCTGCTGTGCCAATGGTTTGAACAGAAGTTGTTCCTCTGGATGCAGCAGTTCTCTGACAGTATATACTGCATGGAAATAATATTATTGGAAGGGCTCAGAAAAAATAGTGAGGACCTGAGTTTTAGATGCAGATATTTTTTTTTAAGAATGGGTCCAGTACAAGCACTTAGCCTTACTTATAACTTAGTTTTAAAGGAGGCAGTGATTAAGCCAGATCAGCTTTCTGCATAGTGTGCTAATCTCCTTGAGCCAGAGAAGTTCAAAAAAGAAAATAAAAAAGGGGAGAAAAAAACCCAAAACCCAAACCAAACAAACAACCAAAAAAAACCCCAAAAAATACCTTCCAAAAAAAGAAACAAAACCAAGCAAAAAACCCCACAAACACTTCAGTGCAAAGACATTATGTGTTTGCAGACACAGCATCAGAGCTGCTGGGCATGACCAGCACAGCCACACCTGGTTTACCTGACCAGGACAGTGTTAATGCTGTTCCTGATGAAGAAAACTGGTTTCCGTAGCCACAGAAAATAAATCTTTCAGAAATTAGGGACAAAGTGAAGTATTTTGGGCAAAAAAAACTCCCATAATTTGAGAGCAATTAATCATGGCTCATCTAACAGTATGGCTTCATTCACTGGTTGCCTTGCAGGTTTATTTGACTGCTGTGCAAGGATTGATCATGAGCTGCTTCTGCTCCTCCCCTGGCAGGATCCTTTGTGCAGTGTTTTATTGGGAAGGTGTTTCTGTGACAGGCAGTGTCTGCTGATGAGGATTACAGTAATTGTTATCTGTAATGTCAAAGCCACTTAGTACAGACTTGTTGGGGGAGGAAATTTCCATTCTGTTCCTCATGGCAGCAAGATAATCATTGTTGTGTTTTAGAGCATGACAGGATTTTATCTGAGTATCAGTTATCTGTGCAGAAATCTTCTCTTGGGTGCCACTTGAGTGAGCTTACTTTGTTTCTAAATTGTATTACCAGTGTGCTTAGTTTGGGGAAATAAATGAAACAATGCAGCATATTGCTCTGCGTTGTTCAATTTTAATTTTGACTTGAGTGTTCTGTGTATCTGTGGCCACAAACAAACTGGAAGCAGTTTCTTGTGATTGAGTTAACCACAGCAACTCAGCCATCTCAAAGCAACATTGGCTTGACAGATATGACAAGCCTGGGATTTTGACTTCTCCAGATTTATTCTGGAGGGAGCTGACAAATGGGGATCCTAAGGCCTCATTTCTGAAGACAAGTCACGGTGGGAACTGGTGTGTTCTTGTTAGAACTGGTAAATGTGGGCTGAGGTCTGGGCATGAAGAGGAAACCCAGACTAACACTTCAGATTAGATTCTCTTTTGCTCTGAATACCTCACTCTGGGAAATTTTCTTAAAAGGAATAATCCTTGAAATGGAGATTAATGTTTGATATTTATCTGGACTTAGGAGTTTTCACTCTAAATATTAAAGGAGACTTTTTGTGAGGAAAATGAGACAGAAACCAGAAAAATCTATTTCTAATCCTGATTTGTGCAGGCTGCTTAGGAACCATTTTCTCCATAGCTCTGACTTGCTGGAGTTTAGGGCTGGCAAATACTGCGGTGCTAAAGCAACAGGTTATATTGGTTTCAAAATAACTATCCTGTATTTGATGTTACCTAAATAATAATGATTGTGAGCACAATCTGTCATCTTCTTGTCACTTGGACTCTTCTAGAAACTCCAAGATTAGCACAGGACACCAGCTCTGGCTCTGTCATGAGTGACAGTGCCCTGTTGTGCTTCATTTCCTTCTGTTGTATTTGATTTACTTCTAAAGCATAAACTATAAATCTCTTTGTTGACTGATTTCCATACCCCTCCTGAACCCCAACTCTCCCCCCACAAGGAGAATTGTTGAATTTTAACCCAGATAAAGTCATTTTATTATGTTTCTTTTCCTTCCAACCTCTTTAGTTTAAGTTTCCATGAAAACACTAAAGCACATTAAGAAGAGATGTTTGTAGATGTGTATTGAAGGAATATATTCTACCTGGGAGAAATATTTTCTTTGTAGTGCCAGTGCAACAGGAAATATTGGTATTACTGAATATCTGTTTTGTTTTTTGGTTTTCTCCCTTGGGTAAAAGTATCTCATTATTAACACCATGGCTTTCAGTCCTTCCAGTCTGGATTTGCAAATAAATGCATTTCCAAGGTCTTGGAAGAGATAAGATGCATTATTTCTTGGAACTTGTGATAATGTCCATCACTTATCTTTGCTGATAAAGGAGACTAAAGGACAGGCTTTCATGATGTTCAGTGATGGTCATTTGGCCCATGATTTACTCTGAGATCCTGCCATTGCTCTCAGCTCTTCAACTGTTCCTGTAATTTAATTTGGCACCTTCCTGTATGTTTGTGTGAGCATATACAGATGTGTGTGCACATAAATACACAAACCCCTCCTCATCTGTTCATGAAAAATGTGTAAAATAGCTGCAAAGTCAAAATGCTGTCTGGTCCTAAGAGATGAATCTAATGACAGGATTACACATCTAAGCATGGATAGATAATTAAGCAGGGCTCTTACAAAAGAGCTTGTCTTAACTGGAGGCCTGAAGATGTTTCTCCTGATGGACATCACTGGACTAAGAAGCTCTCATGTGCCAAAGTGAATTTTCTAAGCACAGAATGAACAATTTCTAGCTAACATTCCGTTTGAGGCTGTGGTTAAAACTCTACTGACAGGCTGGTATTCTTTTTTGTTCTTCCATTGAGATGAAAACACCTGTAGAAGTGCTGTGATTTCTTGTGCCATTCTATACAAACGTTTTTAATCTGAATCTGTTTGCTTTGACCATGTGTCACCATTTGCCAGTGATGCAGCTTCAGTGAGAGGTCTGAGGGCTGTCTGCTCACCCCATGCTGCACAGAGCAATTGCCTCGGCAGATTAAAACGTGCTTGTCATTTTTCTCTTTATTTTCCTTCTCCAAACATGAAAGCAAACACTTTTGGGAAGGAAGACATCTTCCTTTGTCAGAAGCTGTGGTGATTAACACAAATAAGCAGAGCCAGGCAGTCCTTGTTTGATAAGAATGGGTTTATAGGCAGGGTGTTTGCTCCCTCAGGAAAAGCTTCCTGGCTCTCTGTGGAGTTGCTGTGGTGGCACAGGAGCAGAGGGAAGGCAATTCTCCAGCTGGGAGATTGGCTGGCTTTTCCCCTGCACTTCATGTAGGCTGCCCACGAAGCAGAGAGTGCTGCCCAGCTAACCCTCCAGAGGGAACAGAGATGAAAAAGGGAGAAAAATACAGTGGAGGAGAGGAAAAAGGAGGAGTTTTGCCTTTGCTGTGCTGGTCAGGAGTTACCTGGGAGCAGGCACATCATCCCCACTCAGTACCTCTGTGGGGATCTAATGTTTCACATGATCTTGTTTAGGTTCCAGGTGTATATGAGCTGTTCCTCCACCCCCTGCCTATTGTTTTATTGTACAGTTGTTGATTCTCTTCAAGTTTTTAATGGGTTGTGCCTTGCTGGCTTTGCTGTGTGACTGACACCAGCCTGGCTTTGTGACCTTCCCTTCCAGGCTGGGCTTTTTGGGAAGGCAGGACAGAAAATTGTAGGCTGGTTGACCGGCCCTTGCCTGTGGGTGGTCCTGTTTTATCCCTTTTTGTCCTTTAAAAAGCTGTTCTTGTGTGAGTGGGGAAAAGCTACACTTTGTGCAAGCTGTTGAATTGAAAAATATATTTAATTATATGACTGAAAGGAAGGAAAAATCCGAATGCTTCCTGAATGATCAGCAGGGGATGAACCTGAGGAAGAGGGGAGCTGAGCCAGGCTGAACTTTGGAATAGGAGGAGATTTGAAGTAGGAATCCAGACATTATCACAAGAATATTAAAAAATGATGCTTTGTCCTGTATTGTTGTGTTATCAAACATCACACCTGCTCTGAATGCTGTGGAGGGTTTTTTGAAGCTCAGTTGCTGTTCTCAAACAGGATGCTCTCATTTCCAGCCTGGGAAGGAACAACTGATTTCCCTGTGCAGGAACAAATTTCTGCCTCTCTGCTTTCCTGAACATATTACCCAAGTGCTCAGGAGCTCCTGAAAATTCTCCTGCAAAGTCAGCTTTACTTCATCTCAGCAGTAGGGGTTCTGGGAATTTTACATCGCTTTTTTTTTATTATTTTTTATCATTATTTCTGCATTTTACTGTCTGCACATTTATAACTTTCATCCTAATAAACCCATCTCATTTAACAACTATTAATCTGAGCATTTTGAAATCACTGTGGATATTTCCCATTTGCTATTGAACACTTTAGGAATCATCAATGTGACATGATGTAAATCTATAAATGAAATATTACCTTTCACATAAAATCTACATTGATTTTTTTTTGCCTTGGTTATTTTATAGTCTGTTCTCTGTGGTCATTTTTGAATCATCAATGTCTTTATCTTTGCCTCTTGAATATAAAAAATTCTACTAATTATTGAACAGTCTTTGGAAGTTAAGCCAAATGAGGACTTAATGACTTCTCAGATTCAAGACTTCATCCATCTAATATTTCACACACATATTTTAAATGCTCTCCATTTAGTTGAAATATCCTGAGAATGGCCATAAATTAATGTAGTTTTTCTTCCCATCTGTAATGGGAACAGAAAAAAATAAATGATACTGGTTCTTCTGTTTCATTACAACAGTACAAATAGGTATTTCACCCCCTTTCCTTCAAGTACCAACACCCTTTAGCACCAGAGATCTTTTTAAATAGTGATAACCTTAATTCACCTCTGGTTTTTATAATCTTCACTAGCAATACTCAAAGCAGCCTGACCCTCAGTACTTGTTCCATTTTAAGACTGGAAGGTTTGTTATATTACAGAATGAGTGATTTTTTTAACCCCGCTGTATTTTTTCCTATTATATTTTAGGACATCCAAAAAAAGAGCAGGACTGTAAGTGGCAAAACTCACAGCAGCAAATGGGCAGGACCTGACCATTGCACAGCACTGAGGTTGCATCCAAACTCCTTTGCAAGTAACCAGACCCCAAGACTTTCCTTCCATCCTTCCCAGTGGGAGCTCAGGAAAGGAATGGGTTTCATGGTGCATTGTTCTGGCTGCTGAAAGGATGCAGCGTCCACCTGAGTGAGCCATGGCACAGAAATGAGGGATACATGGGCATGGGCAGCTCCTGCAGAGCTGTAACTGCAGCAAATTTAGACTATCCCTTAGTCTCTAAGGAGTTGTTTGCTTTTCTCTTGGTTTGCTACTTTTAATGACTAGGGATTTGGTTATTCAAGGCTGGAATGGCTAAAATTTTTTAAAATGTCGTTTTTGATGCTGGAAATATGTTCTAATTGAAGAGGTAAAAGGTAGGTGAGTTCTCTTGGAAAATCTGGCTCTGGTATGAGCTGAACAAACTTGATGTATGTACAAAACTTCTGTCTGGCTGCTTTCATGTTCGTTGAAGGGTTTTTTCTCTCTACTTCATCATCAGAGCTGTGCTCCTGAACTTGCTGCTCTGTAGGTAAAAAGAAAAGCACAAATTCTCTGCTCAGAACAAGGTGATTTTGTGCTGAGCCCAGATATACATTTAATGCAGTGATTTTTTTAAAGTAGGTTTTTCTCTAAGCTGCCTTAGAATAAATTTCTTCTAATGCCACTTAAAATAGAAATAAATATGCATTGGCATGATTGAGGCTGAGTATTTGTTGCTGTCTGCCTTCTTGGGATATCAGAGGCATGAGAGGAAAGCACGTGGCACAGAGGAAGCCAGGACAAGGAAGAAGGGATGCAAAGACATCAAACTAAGCCCAACTTTCTGAAATTAAATCCTGCAGGTCAAATTAGAAACGTATCTGTCAAGGTATTCTTATCACATATCGAACAGCTAATTTAAATACCATTATAAAAAGTTAATTAAGCATAATCTGCAAAAACCTGAAGTATGAAACTAAAGGACTAAAATTAATAGTGCAAGAATGAGATTCATTCAGTTTTAAACATATGGTTTTTACATGATATCTTCTATTAAAGCACAGGCTCATTGGGGGACTGCAGGAAAGCAAATTTTTATCAGGATTTAATTTTGTTTAATTTAGACCAGAGTTCTATAATAACATTTACCACAGAACACTCAAATTAGGCTAATTATGCGTGTCAAATTTTGTTCATAAATAATTCTTAAAAATAGACTTGGGACTCAAGGTGGGCAACACACTACATTAGTGCTAATGTGGTTTAGAGTGTGTGGTTTGGGTTTTATGTGCAGCAGAAACTGATGGTGCTGCCCATTGTATATCTGCGAAGACCATAAATTCACAAGTGGAAACAACTTGAGATTTGCTGAGATGTCCCAGGATGCAGCAGGACCAAACTGATAATGCAGGAATTAAGGTATCCCTTGGAAACAATGTCTGGAACATGTCCTGACTGTTCTTCACAGTGGTGGCACAGAGCTTTTGTAGGGAAGCCATCATTGATCATTTGGTTTCACCTTTGCAAACCATTTCCAAGAGTGTGGACATTGCAGGCAACGTCCTTCAACAAGTGGATGACCAAAGGGGACCCTTTTGAGCTGCAGGTGTCCCTCAGAGGGACAGAGTTGTCCCATTAGTGGTCCACAGTGCCTTTGGAAAATTGATCCAGCCACCCAAAGTCTCTTTCATTGGAAGATGTTTCTTTTCTTTACTGACACAGAAGGGGTGTGCGGACATCCTCCCCCTGAGACAGGGAGTTTAGAGGGTTTAGGATTTAACTGATTAAGAATATATTTAACCTGAAAATGTATATTGGTTTCTAGAATATGTTAGGCACAATAGAAATCACATACTGTCTGTAACCTTTCACCATCCCCATGAAAGCTTCCACTGTGCTCACAAGGATGTGCAAGAATGAAAGCTCCTTGTCCTCATTGGGGATAAGGAGACAAACTAACCTCAACATGCAGGGCCAGGAATGCAGGAGGCTGAGATAAAGGGAGCCCTCAGAGCTGGACAGAACTGGTCCAGAGGTTTGCACAGCGACCAAGGTGAAGGTGAGAAGTTCAACACGAGGAAGACTTTGAGTCTTCATCCTCTGCTGAGCACCCTGTGACCACCAGAGTGAATCGTGCGTGCCCAGAGCTCCTTACCACACAGAACAGGGATGGGAGGGGCCAAGAAATGAATCTGCATGGAGCTAATTGTGCAATGCTGGGCATATGTGACTCCTCAGGGCATCAACAGTGTGCTGGTTTGAGAGCAAAACCAGTGAGAGGCTCCAAGTCAGAAATACAATTTATTAGGAAATACGAAGAAAAGAAAGAAAGCCACTGACAAGGTCAGAATACAGCCTGATATCCTGTTGGTCAGGGTGTTGGTAGCCGTCCAGTGGTGATAGATGGGCCTGGTCTTCCTCTGAGAGTCCAGTGAAGAAAGGCACCTTGGTGCCCCAATTCTCAGGTTTTTATCCAGGCAGAGGGGCTTGGCTCCTCCCCCTGGATGCAGCATTTCCCAGTGGGATGATAGCAGTTTATCAGTGACTCAATGGCCCATCAGCTTCTCCCCTTGGATGGAGCATTTCCCAATGGGATGATGTGAGTTTATCAGTGACTCAATGGCCCATAAGCAGAAAATCCCTCCCTGGAGGGAGGATGGGTCCTGGGAGAAATAAGAAAACTGCTCTTGCTGGTTTCTTGTCATCTGGCTTATCAACACAAGATTCCATCACCTCCCCTCATCCCAGTTCCACCAGATGGTGACAAAATTATACTCCTTGGATTACATTTTGCACTGCAGCCCATGACAGACAGAGAATGCAGCCTCGTGACTCCAGCAGTGCCCTGCGTGCCTCAGCACTGAATAAACACACACCTACTTCACAACTGTTTGGGAGTTGTGGGCTTTTTCCACAGTCCCTCCTCTCTTCTATCTATCTATCTATCTATCTATCTATCTATCTATCTATCTATCTATCTATCTATCTATCTAAAAGCAGATAACCTTGTTTTAAAACTCGCTGCAGATGCTGAGTGATGGCAGGGGACTTATCTGCTGCGTTATTTACACATCTCAGGAACTTAACAGCTAGAAAATGATTAGTTAAAGGATATCATAAATCTTCACACAGCCCACACGGTGAGGGTGCTGGCTGTAATCCAGTCCTCGCAGCTGGGCAGCATGTTTTTAATGTGACCCAGAAAAGGAGTATTTAAACAGCTTTTACATTCTTTCAGTGGGGAAGAGTCACCAGTTCTACGCACTGGGGTGTGTCCAGAACACCCCACATTGCAGCTTGTGGCCTCAGGGGCTGCTCCAGAAGAAAAGGAACCTGCTGATACCCTGGTCAAACAGCAGCTTTGACAGATTCTGAGGGCTTGGTGGAGGGCTTGGGCATGGCCAAGCTGGCAGTGTTTCACCAGAGAATAAACTCATCCTGATAAACAAGTCAGGAAGATTGAGAGAAAGGGGTAATAAAGCCAATTTAATGACCTGCATTGGAGCAAGAGATCTGATGTATATTTCTGATTGAACATAAAGGAATATTTATTTCCTCACAGAACCTTCTCTGGCCTACAGCTGCAGAGGTGAGGTGTGGTGTTGGTCAGAATGATTTCTGCAGTGAAGCATATTCTTGCCAAGGATAGCATTAAAGTAGGTGCCTTTGGATTGGGATCCAGTAATTTTGGGGTAATTTTGTCAGATATGGCACTGAGAAATCTCCAAGGTTCATTCAAATTCTAATAGAAGGAGGTCTGTGGATCCCCAGACAGTAAATCTGCTATCTGACTTATTCATCTCTCTATAGATTTATCTGTCTTGTTTATCTAATCATTATCACCTGAATCTTTTAAAATCTAATTTTATTTAATCCGCCTATGTTTTTTCTAACAATCCTACTGCTGTGTTCTTTTAGTGGGGAAGCTGGAATCAATAAATGAAATGGCAAAATGGAAAGAAGATTGATGTTTTAATATTATTTTATTTATTTTTTATTTCACATGTTTTCATTTTATTGTCTTCTACATTTCTCTGTTCTTAGAACAGTAGGGACAGCTGTTGATTTTTAATCTTTTTTTCCTTCTACATAAATCTGCTAATAAATGCTTGTACTTAATGAGACAATTTGTACTTTGTACTTAATGAGACAATTGCCAACACCCAGAAGAGGCCTGATTTGTCTGTGCTTTGTGGTAACTCCATTAACTGCAGCGATTTTGCAACACCCCATTAGAAATTATGGCTCTAAGTGGAACATGCTTTTGGGGATGCTCAGAGAATAAAGATTTGCCTGGGATGGACAACACGCAGAGCACACGTGGATAAAAACATGCACATGCACAGAGATAAATCAATGTTTCCAAGGAGGGGTTAATGGGCACAGCACAATAGAGGGAAAAGCAGGATGGGTGCTGCTGTGACTGTGCTGGTGGGTGAGCCCATGGGAATACAGGGACCCCTCCAGTTCAGGCTGGGAAGCCACAGCAGCAGGAACTTGTGTTCCATTCACAGAATCACAGAATGAACACGGTTGGAAAAGACCTTTGAGCTGACCCAGTCCAAGCTGTGACCCAACACTACCCTGTGACCCAGCCCATGGCACTGAGTGCCACATCCAGCTGTCCTGAAACACCTCCAGGGACGGGGACAGCTCCCCAGGCAGCGCCTTCCAATGCCAAATCTCTCATTCTGTGAAGAATTTCTTCCTGATGTCCAACCTGAGCCTCCCCTGGTGCAGCTTAGGGCTGTGTCCTCGTGTCCTGTCACTGTTCCCTGGCAGCAGAGCCCGACCCTCATGACAGGAGGAATTGTAGAGAGGGATGAGGTCTCCCCTGAGCCTCCTTTTCTCCAGAATAAACAACCCCAGCTGCCTCAGGTTTGTCACAGCCTGGTCCTGCCAGCTCCAGTCTGTCACAGCCGTGCTGGGCTGGGGCTGAGGAGGAAAAGGGACTTCCCTTGCTGGCAGAGCCCTTACACTCACAATGAGGAGCTGTTCTGCACTCAGCAAACCAGACCCTGCTCCCTCTCTGAGCTTTCTGCTTCTCCACCTCCCAGGCAGGACATCTGTACACCCCTGAAACACCACGTTAGCACCTGGGGCCAGGTTGTGCTGTGGCACAAACGTGGCCACTCGTGGTTAATTCTGAATAGGGTGATTTTCTGCATGGCTTTGGTTCTCAAAGGACCTGAGAGCCAGTGAAGTGCAGGTGGTAGCTCTGTTGGGGTAAGGCTGAAATGTGGAGGCTGGATTGTCAGTGTTTAGGTACTTCACTCTGGCTAAGAGGAGGTGAGGTTGACTTTGGCCTGCAATGCCAATTCCCAGAGAGCTTGTTCAGCTTCTGCCCGACTGTTATTGTTGCTGTTATTTCCTGAACTGGTTCATTTGGAATCTGCGCCCACACACCCTGCACATGCCTCCAGGCTCCAAGGAAGAGCTGCTCAATGATGCTTACTCTTCTCAAAGACTCTTCAATTTACCCAGCAATGGCATAACATGATCCAGGCTCTGAAAACAAGAGCTAAAAGCATTCAAATTGGAGATAAAAAGCCAGCTTTTCAATGGTGGGGGTAATTAATCATTGGCACAGTTCAAAGAGTCATTTCTGTTTTCATGGAGCTGTTTGAAAAAAGTGAGTAATTCTCACTTAAAATATGGGAATGTCTCAGTAGTGAAACTCCTGTGGAGCTCTTCCAGCTACCTCAGGCCTGTATTCCACTTGAGCAGTCATCCTCAGGGCTGTGTGCAGGCTGCACACAGAGCTCTAAGTGCCCTATGCCAGGACAGAAGATGGGGCAGATTCTGCTCTTTGTCCCTTTCTGGTTTTTCACAAACTAGTGGTAGGTCCTTTGCAGGTGCCAACAAGATGTGCAGTTGCATTTTCATCCTTCAAAACCCCACTCTCAGGACTTTTGTGCAGAATCCCTGAAACCCTGCTCTTTGTTAAAGCTTTCATTTTGGAAGACAGGGGGGTGTGTGCTCCTCTTGGCTTTTGCCATCAGAGATTTATGTTTGTGCTTATTGAAAAACTACACTAATACAGGTTGAAAGATGTAGTATAAAAGAAGAATCCAGCACCAAAAGTTTTCTGCCTTCCTTATGCCGCTTCAGAACCGACACATTATTGTATTTACTTAAGAAACAGATCACTGTTTATGTTTTTTCTCACCTTTCCTCACCCAAATCTTTCTATTTTCCATTTATTCTCTCCCCCTGTAGCACAGTGCTGCCTGTTTGTCAGGAACAAGGCTTCACTGCTGAAATAATACACTATTCATTGCTGGAAGCCTGATAATGGGGAAAAGATCAGCTCTGGCTGAAAGTGGGTTTGGCCTTGGAGGGTTGAGGTGTTTTATATTGAATGTGTTTTATATTACTTTGCAAAAAGGGGGGAAATTAATTTGAAGAAAAATATTCCTTGGATATTGTTGATGTGTTTTCTGGAGGACATAAACCCTGGAACAATGCTGACAATGAAAGCAGAATCTCCAAATATTCTGTGCAGCTGCTGTTCTCTTCCTCCTCACCACCCTTTGCTGTCACTGACATTGGAAATCCTTATTCAGCCTTCTCTGAACATTGCCCATATCTCACATGGGTTTTTTGCTCTTACTTTTTCAATAACCTTCTCACGTTCTCATCTTTTTATTTTTGACCTGGTTTCCAAACTGTTCCTAATGTTTGGAGAGTAAACATAATTACACCTAAATTTGGTTGCTTTCTCCCTCACAATTCTTTCCATTTACTTTCCTCACAATGGTTCACATTTGTGTTTTGTGTCTACAGAGAGAAACTAGACTTTATCTTCCTAGCATCAGCCTTAGGTAGTTCATATGTGTTCACTGTATGCAAAATTCTGGTGTTCTATACAAAGCACTGAATAATATTTAATAGTTGGCTTACATGGGGCAACTCATTTCACTTTTAAATCTCAGGAGAGGCAGCTTCAGTGAAGCCAAAATTCTGCTGCCCTTGGGAGTAGGAAAATCAAATCCCAGTTTATCTTATCCCAGGCTGGGGCTGTGCCTGGTACAGCTTCCTATGTTTTTAACTGGTGGTGAAGTGATCGTTCTGAACACATCTACATGTGAGCAGTATCAGTCCAGGAGATTCAGGAAAGAGTTTTCCATTTAGAAGTAGATCCAAGTAATGCAAGAGTAATGAGATCAATTTGTTCTGGTCTTTCTGATTACTGACTTTCTGATTACTTTTAGCTCTGGCCAGAATCCAGTATGTATAATTAAATTCTTCCTACCTAATTCCCCTAGTAGTTGCAGTTGCATATGACATTCTTTGGCTTCTGTTGGTTTTTTTGTTTGTTGGTAACTACTAAACTGTTCTACATTTCACCCCAGAATTGGCTGCATTTCAAAAGCTCGTGAAGTGTTTCACATTTTCTATTGTTTATAAGGCACCTTGAGACTAGTGTGGATTAAAGGTCTCACCTGAATTGAAGAATATATTACTCAATTCCCTGACACAATTCAAAACTCACAGGTTTTAGAATCTTACTAAATAGCTCTCCATAGGATTACTGGGATTGGAAGGGAGCTCTGGAGACCAAACAGTCCTTGCTTGGGGCAGGGTCAACTGTGGTAGGATGCTCAAGATCATGCTGGGTTTTTCATATTTCCAAGAATGGAGACTTCATACTCTCCCTCAGCCTCCTGTTGCAGGGTTTGACCCCTTGTGAGCACTTGTTAGGTCTCTGGCAGGAAACAGAAAGTGTTTTGAATCTGCAGGCACTTTTCATTTTGAGTCTTGTTGTATGCTCTGTTCCACAGCTGTTCCTGTGGCCTCACTCCCAATCCGTGGTATTCCCTTCTCCAGGAAAGCCATGTTTGTATCCCAGTGGTGATTGTTAAAACAGTGCTGTCACTGACAGTCACAACTTTAAGAACTTAGTTTAGTTCACCAGGCCTCTGATCTGGAGGGGAATTTCCAATGGACAGATCCTGTAACTATTTTGGAAAGACCCAGTTCACAGAACCCCAGAATCACCAGGTTGGGAGAGACGTCCAAGATTATCGAGTCCAACCCAGCCCTGACCCCTCAGCCAGACCATGGCACCAAGAGCCACATCCAGTCTGTTTTTGAACACATCCAGGGATGGTGACTCTGATCAAGACCTGGAACCTTCACCTGGTTTCACTCCATTAAGTGCATCAGGTGTGTGTGAGTGACAGCCATAATTCTGTTTGTATCAAGGTCCAGACGAGCTCAGGTCCCCACCTTGGTGGCATTGCAGCAGGGTCTGAGGGATTAGGAATCTTCTCCAGGTGTTTGCAATGGGAGCTGAGTTGCAGTGAGATCTTACTTCAAACACTGCACAGAGCTGTAAGACCAAGCATTGTTTAACTGAGGTCACAAGCTAAAGAACTCAGTAATTTTGGTCAATTTTTAGCCAATGTCTGTGCATTCATTTGGGAGTGGAGAAGCTCATTAACATTCCACGACAGAGAAAACACAAAATGTAGCCCTGCAGTGTAACACTTCAATACCATCATAATATCACACAATGATATCAGAGGAAGGGTTGGGTTGGAAGGGACCTTACAACCTTACAGCCATGCAGTTCCAAGCCCCTGCCATGCACAGGGACATCTCCCACTAGACCAGGTTGCTCAGAGCCCCATCCAGCCTGGCCCTGACAAAGGAGAACACTCTGACCATATTAAAGTGTTGAGACCTTACAAAAAGTAAATTCTCTTTCTTGTCTTAAAATCTCAGATGGCCTCAGAGTTGGGTAAAACCCACCTCAGTGTTCTGACTAAAGTTTAAACTTCTTTTTGAAGGAGATCTCAGTGTGAGGTGTGAATTTTCCTTTCCAGACGTTGGAAGTCCTTAAAGCCCCAGGTGCACCACACTTTTTACCCTCCAGAAAGAAAAAAAACCAATTTCCTGGCTGTTTGGCTAAGACAGGTGGCAACTAAAGCACTTCACCTGCCTTGCCAAGCTGATGGCACTGTGTGAGTGGTGGCCTCATTCCTCATGAGTGGTTACAGCTGGAGAAAGCAGTCGCTGCCCTTGGACCTCCCCTTTGCCAGGGAATGTTCCCCTTTGCCAGGGAATGTTCCCCATTGCCAGGGAATGTTCCCCTTTGCCAGGGAATGTTCCCCATTGCCAGGGAATGTTCCCCCACTGCCAGGCTGCCTTCATCTCCTGCCTGCAGCCTGGAGATTTAGGCTGGTTTCTTAACAGCTTTGCTGTAATCCACACTTGTCACTGTGATGTGTATCTGGGAGGCAGGTATTAAGTATTAATAAACCTGCTATTTAGCTTGGGTTTGCAAGGTAGGAAAGATTGAGACTCTTATTTGTCAAAGCATTTAAAAGTGTGTTAAAAGTCCTATTAAAATCAGTTCAACTACTCACATGCATAGAGATAAGGCTTTATCTAGACTGAGACCAGTACTCAGTGCTGAACAGAATATAACCCTAAATATATTGTCTCTGTTATTTCCACGTGCTCTAGATTTGCATATCAAATAAATCTGTCATCCTTACAGGACTGCAGATTGTAATAAAGCATTTAGTATCAAAAAGCATTTAGTATCAAACTTTTTTATCTTGTACAAGCATCCTGAAAATGTAAAGTTATTAGATAACTAAAAAATAATTTATGTTGCTTGCATATGGCATAGAGTGCCTGTGGTCTGTGGATTTGAATTTCTACATCCCTTAGTGAGAAAGTACAACATGTATTTGGATCTGGAAAATGTTATTTCATCCCCCTTTCCATCCAAGAAATAAAAAAGAGAACTAAGAAAACAAGAATGCAATTCAACAAGACAATTCCAAGATATTGCTGCAGAAGTGCTCACTCATTTTGTAAAGTGACATTGTGCTTTTCCCATGCAACAGCAAATTCCCATGCAACAGCACTGCTTTGGGGTTGGATTTCTATTTTTTTTTATTTGCTTATGCATTTTGAATGCAATCCCTCCAGATAATTTTATTATGAAACAGCAATGCAGTGAATCAAGTTAAATCCCACACAGCCTCTGATTCGGGCTCTCGACCAAATTTTCCCAAAGTTTGTGATCTTAGGGTCCCACTTCAGGGAGATCATTAATTTAAACATTAGATTTGTCATTGAACATTGATGTTAAATTAGGGTTTCCTGGAAAGTGTCACAAAAAGTCTGAAAAATGAGGCAAATTGATTTAAAGGAAAACTGCTTCTCTCTTAAAGCAGAAAAAATTCTTTGCTTCATTCATACCTTGTGCTTGTCATTTTAATTTCCTGCTTTCCAAACAAACTGTGTTATCAGAGTTTTGAGTCTACTGTGCTTGGTTGTTTGTGATGAAGATAACACTTCCTGACCATACACTTGACTGCAAAAAAATAACTAAAGCAAATAAATTTGAATGAGGAGAAAATTAATGATGTTATTTACTGCTTCTCATTAAGGGCATTAACACAGATGTGCATCAAGGAAAAAAAGATTAATTAATAGAGGCCAACAAGTGCAACATTTAAAATGAAAGCAATTTAAAAAAGGTTTAGTTGCAAATAGCTTATAATGGAATATTTAATTTAAAAAAAGCAACCAATTAAAAAAAGCATGGAAAAAAATTAAATTAAATGACAGTCAACCTGATGACTTCCAGCAATTAAAAACCTAAACTGTAGGTCCCTCTGCTTAATAAATATTCCATCAGAACAGTGTGGGGCAATAATTTAAATTATGTGGGTTTAAGAATTCAGCCATCAGCTTCCTGGCTCTTTCTCAGTGTTCCTCATAGAAGGCATGATCCTTTAAAAAAAAACCCCAAATCTGTTTATTCTACTTGGATGGCTTTGTTTTAAACAAGAAAGGTTTCAGGTCTCTGGCAGATGCTGGGGTGGTTTTAGGGAAGATATTGATCTCTACCTTTTTAAGAATAACTTTCCTGAGGGAAGTAGAATGAAGTTAAATCGTGGGACAGGTGAGTTTGCAGTGACCTTTTGGTCAGTGGTAACTCAGAACATGAACAAGTTGGTTGTTTGCAGGCAGTTTGTGCAGCAGAATTGGGCTGGGGGGGCTACAGCCCATATTTGAGAAGTGCAAGGAACAGCAACTCCTCCACGAGTCCTGCATTCCTTGTGGAAATCCATTTCTTCCTGAGGGTAAGCCTGCAATAGAATCAGAAGATTTCAGGCTATTTTATTCATTCTGTTTTTGTTTTTTCCCCTCTTCCCTGACCTTGGTCTGGAGCTTGGAGTCAAGTGTATTCCTCTTTTCCACTGCAAATCCTTCAATATTGAGAAAATTTGGGTTGGTTGAGGTTTTCAAAATTTCTTGGTTGCATTTTTCGACTTTTCATTCCATGCATGTTTTCTGATTTGACCTGGCAGAATTATGGCATTAAAATTTCCACAATGAGATTGTTTGTGATGTGGCAGTTATGAAATCTTTATTAGTGAGGGTTTATACTTAAAAAATTGGAAAACACTCCTCCAGGTAATAAGCATCCCCAGTTTTCTGCTGTTATCTCTGCAGTAATTAAATATTAGCTAGCTCTGTTTGACAGTAGCATTGGGAGTGCTGCCTGTGGGCAGCCCATCACTTTCTGTGTGAGCTTTAAACAAATCCCAACAGGTTTGGGAGAGCATCCTCGTCCGTGCAGGCACCAAGAGTGGGCTTGCATTTAACCACAGAAAAATAATTTCATTTGCCACATCTGAGACTTCCCTCTACATTAAACTCTTGTGAGTCATTATTTGGCTGAAATTTGGGTCTAGTGAGGGACAGAAGTGCTGGAGGTTTCCGTGGTGCACAGCCAGGCAGCAGCTGTTGAGGGTGACAGCAGAAGGGCAGTGTGCTGCTTGAGACTGTCTCAGTGAATTCCCACTGGTGTCAAAACCACCACCACGTCTTTCCTTTGCAGTTTCAGGCAGAAGGAAACAAACCTCCAAGGCCTGGAGTGTATCTGTAGCTTATTTCTTCTCGTTGGGGTAGGAACAAACACTTTGAAGGAGTTGTTTTGGCAGGTAAGGTAACACCAGTGAATGATGGTATAAGGGAATGGATGGCTGGAGTTTGTTCTCATTTTCTTCCTTGGGAAGAATAGGGAGAGAGGTTAGGAGAAACAAGGGAGCTTTAAAAAATAACATCTAATATGTGATTCAGTATTCAAAGCAAACAAAACTGGCATGATTCACAGTGTTCAATAACTGCAGTGCAAGGTCAATTAGCCTCAGTACAAATTGCAAACACTTGCAGCCATATATAACAAAACCCCTAAAAACTGCAGCTCATGGGTAGATTTGAGCAACATAACTCAATACACATGTTTACCAGCATGCTTTCTGAGTTAATTCCAATACTTTCTGAAAAGTTTGGGACCTGGAAGCAGCAATGACAGGAAAACAAGTCGCTTGTTTCAAGACTTCCATTGCTTTTCTCACTCTAGTGCCTTGACAATGTTTAAGCCCTTGGGATCAGACAAAGAATATTTCAGCTTTATCCAGACCTTGGGAGTGGGTTAAGGTGGCTTTTTCACCCTATTTCCATGCATTTTCTTCACTTGCACTGCAATTCCTGGTGTGGATTCACGTTTCAGTTCAGATGCCACATGGGGTGTCGATTGCCATGTGCAGCTCAATGGCAATTACAGAAATCATTATGATCCTGCTGCTGGGCTGAGATCTCAGGAATCTGAGAGCAAGGGCAGAAAATACATGATTTTTGCTGGTTTGCTGGTTTTATTGATGGTGACTAGGCAACACACTGCTTGGAAGGATGGGGCATTACTCTTTCAGTCTTGATTTTGGTCAGAACCCAATCATAGTACAGGAGCACTTAGGAATGGATAAGCAGCATCAAGCATCAATCTTTGTTAACAGTTTATCAGTGGTAATATAGTAACCCCCTAGTCATAGATTTGGGCTGGAATAATATTGAGATTGAGATTTGCTGCAGTGGAAATACGAAAGTAAAAGGAATTCCTATTAGCATTTAGAGGACTGAAGAGCATGCATGTAGGCATGACATGGATCTATCAGCCATTGCAGCAGGCACTAATTTAACTTTCTGCAACACTTGGATAACTTGGATAGAAGCCTGGTATGGAAAAACCACATGCATATCAGTTTAACCCTGCCTGCTAAAATGGAATAGCAATTCTTTCCAGCGCCTCAATCAGCTCTATCAGGTTATTAAATGCAAGCTGGTGGTGCCAGGAGCTGCTCTGTTGCACAAACTGATACATTTAAAAAATGAACACAATTCATGTCAACATCTACTAGAAATACGCAGAATGTTTTTTCTAGCTATCACTTCTCTGTGTGTTTATGAATAAGTTTATGGAGGTTTGTTCTTTCTTTGGCAGAAGGGAGTGCATTTTTGAATATCCACATTTCCATGAAAACAGGATTTCAGTCATACCTGGGGAATAGAACACATCTATTACTCCATCCAGTATGAGCAGAGCTGGGGGTGTTGTTTATGGCAGAGAGGGAGTAAGTGTGAAGTGCTTTGATTTAGGGGCATGAGAGGAGGGGTTGGGGGGGTCTGAGGGCCTATTTTGTTTTGCAGAATTACTCCAGGGTACAGAGGAAGAGAGGAGCTATTCCAAACTGAGTCTAACTGCAGCACTAACTTCCAGTTCTAATGCACTGCACAGTTCAACTGAATATTTCACTGTGAAGATACCAATCAGCTGGATCTTCATCTTCTTGAAGGCAGTAGATACATGTGTCCACAAAGGCCAGTGCCCACAGGAGCTGATTTATTTGGGAAGAGAAGGAGGGAAGGAGGTAGAAAAAAGAAGTGAAGAAAATATGAGTAATGTTGCCAGATTTTGACCTCTAGCTCAAGTAATTCCATGAAAGCCTTGACCATCTGTTTTTCTACCTTTATGTGTAATTATCTTTTGCTCATGTAATATGTCTGTGTTTACAACCATGGAAGCCTTAATCTGGAATATTATCATATGATGATCATAAATTCATGGTACCGCTCAGAAATCAAATTAATGCACATCAGCATCACAATCACTGTATATACACAAATATACATCCTTTGGATAGAAACCTGACTTAGGGAGTTCTGGATTCTCAGTTTGGCAACAGCTTAGTAAGTTTAGGCTGGAAGAGCCTTTTTGGAGCTGTACCCCATTTAACCAGGGCCTGCTAAAAGACTCTCTGGGGACCCTACCTGTGAAAGGTTCCCAGAATCTTTTGTTAGTGCAGCCCCAGAAGAAAGTATGCAGAGAAATGCAGAGTACCTCCACAACCTGGTCTCTGAGACTGGCTTCAAAAAGCCACCCCTGAAAGGCCCCTCTGAGAAGCACTGGAGATTCAAAGGGCTGGGGCTGGGGGAATGAGGTGGAGCAGGAGGAGGAGGGTGTGCAATGCAAACAGAAATGGGAGCAGAAATACAGCCAGGAGGGGGAACTGTGAAAGTGAGAAGAAATAAATGCTTGATCTTGCTTGAATAGAGGAGTCAATGAGGAGATCTGAGAATTTCTAAAGGCTTCCTAATCTTCAAAGACTTTAAAAAATATTGAGGGCTGGGATTCTTATTTTTTTTTTCGCGTTTATAACATTGTATGAGACGGAGCAGATAGGAAAAGTGTTTAGGCACATATAAAATAAAAATATTTAAAATAAAATCAGCACTCAAGGTCCTTCTGAAAAGCAGCCTGCCACCCCCAGGTAAGAAGACAAGGCTGTTTTATCATCTTATCCAAGATGAATAAAATTTCAGAGTTTAAGCACAGCCCAGTGGCAATTTAGAGCAGAAGGACAGTTATTTCCACTGTGACAGTGACAACTGTCAGGTGACAGTGACCTGCACAGCCCTGGCAGAGAAGCCAAGCCCAGAACTGGAATGTTCTAACAGAATATCCCCTTGGCACATGAAAGGAAACCAAATCCCTCATTAACATGCCCTCACTTCCCTTTTGCCATTGACATTTCTGATCCCAAGGGAGTTATAATGAAACAACACACTGCAAACTGCCCCAGTTTTGTGACTGTTTTTATTGCTAATCCTGTTTGGAAGGAATTTGTGCTTGACCTTTAGCTGGGTAGGTTTAGAGTCAGGTCTCAAGGAGCTGACAATTAGCAGCTAATCAATAAAGAGCATCATTTTTTCAGTAGTGCCTTTTCCTGCAAGGTTTAGACTTTTACTGGTCTCCAAATATCTGTAGTTTAGGTTGCATCAATGCCTTGAAGGTGGGCAGAATGTAGAGCAGAAAGCAGCACTGATTCTGCTTGGCTGCCCAGCTTGACCAGTGAGAGAAAGTAAATGTTACTTTGAGATTTGTTGACTTATTTTCACTTGTCTTAGAGGAAAACAGACTTTTCAGTCTGTCCTGATGCACTTCATCTTTTGAAATGTGTTAGGAAGAGTGAATGTGAACACTGAATTCATACATATGACATTTTAAAATTATGAATCTTATCATAGTAAATGGTAAAAAAAGCCCTACTTCTGTCCCTTTCAAGCTGTCATCATGAAATCACTGTGTTCAAAAAAGTGCAAAAAACAGCACTTGGGGGATTTGAAAATCCTTCTAAGGCTTGAGCTCATGTAAACTTAAGAGAAGTCTAGGGCAGTTTTTGTTTGGCAAGTCCCAAATGCTCCATGACTATGGTCTAGATTTCTCTAAGCTGATATTTTGATGATAATTGTCCCTAGAAAAACCTCCTACTTCAGAAGGTTTCTCTGGGTGTAGAGCTCCCAAAAGTGAAGGAACACTCAAGAACTTGCAGTAAGTTCACAGAGAGCTACTGGTGAGGTTAAATAGTTTAGTCTGTAAATTACTTGGTTCAAACCACTACCAAAATCCTCCCTGCACTATGGAAATGTCCCTTCTCTCCCACAGTCTCACATGTGAAGCACAGGATTGAAAGATTGTCTTTTATTGTTTCTAAAACCAGCCCATAATTGACCATGGTGTATTGCAGTTTAAGATGACAGGTCAATCTATTTGCCAAGTAATTGTCTGAAAATTACAGGAATAATAAACCACAAAGTTGTACAGTTGGTAACATACAGCTTCAGTCTGGTAAGAAATGTTTCTGCATTTAATTGACATTTAACAAAATAATTACAAGTCCTTCAGGATAATTAGAATACACACTGTATTTGCAAAGTGCTTAAAATACTAGTTGACCTTTAGTAAGTGTGTTAATCAATAACAAACATATAACTTGCTATTATGTCAATTAAATGCCTTGTATTTCATTCAGATGCTTAAAGGTGAAGGTTAAGTCATGTTAAATCATTGCCCTGCAAGGATGGGCATTTGTCTCTGCTGTGCTTCTTCCAGAGAACATGAGCAAAATATCCTCTGAAATGCCCCAGGGATCTGCCTGATCCAGTTTTTAATTTGCAGCAGGGATTTTAGAGCCTTGTTCTCCTGTGAGTTGCAGTCTAGGAGCTCATTCCCATGATGCAGAGTTCCAGAGAAGTGATCCTTCTTTTGTCACTCCAAAAATGTTAATGAATTGAAGGGTGTCTGTGCTGAATGGAGCTTCTCCTACTGTGCCTTCCAACATCCAGAAAGACACAATAACCTTGGATATAAGGATCTTTCACCAGAAAGATGAATATTGTCTCCCAAGATAAAGATACCATGATGCTTTATATGTCTAATGAGTTCGTACAATAAAGGTCAGTGTAGAGTCAAAAACTATTTGTGTTTTTTTCTGCTTTTCTGTAACAGTTAGTGCACGACCTCAACAATAAGAGGTGGAAATATTTGTCAGTTGCAATCAAAAGTTGTAGATTTTCTGCCAAATCTAGTCAAGTAGCTAATAAGAAGAAAAGGAAAACAAATACTATTTTTCTCTCTGCTCTTGCAGAAATCTTTTCCAAGTTGTTATCTTTGCAAAAAAATCTATTCCCAGCACAAGAGATCTAAGAACAGAACAGAACAGTGACTGATATGATGTAAATCAGCATTGCTCCACTAAGCTATAACTGTTCAATTTTGTTCAAGAATTGATCAAATGTATTTGAGAAAGGTGCAGTAAATTAATATGGCAATTCCCTCTCTTTTTCAAGAGTAATATGCCTCTGACTTTGCATAAAGGTCAATGAAGTGTTAAATTGAGGGTGATTAAATACATAGTGTGAAGGATATCATTCTAAGGGAGAAGATATGAATGAGGATGCAATAAAAATAAGGGAGTAACTGAATGATAAAAACACCTTCTGATGTACAGAAAGCTGTAGTGACACATGTGCAGGGAAAATATCAAACAAAACTCTTTCCCTGCCATATAACTGGTTTCTATGAGGTTTCTATATAGACCTATGAAACATTCTTTGTAATTTTCAGTATTGGCTCTGTACCTGGAACCCACTCACTCAAATTTTAAAGAGTCAGGTAACTCAGAACTGCTTTTTAATAATATTATCCCCAGGCCCAGAGCTTCCAGGAGAATTCCTTTTCATGGCTATATGCCTATCTAAAGGTTTCTGTTCCTGGTCCTGCCTTTATGTTGCTATCACAATGCAACTACACAAGATGCTTATCTTTAATTTGCTGAGGAAATGCAAATCAGATAGGGTATTTTCCAAGTGATATGTAAATTACAACCATTATAAAGCAATTGTTCTGGTCTTCAGTATGGACTAGATTTTACTGAGAAAATAAGGAGCTCTGTGTTGCCTTCAGATCCCAAGGAGTTCCCAACTAATACTGAAGCCACCGTTACAGGTTCCCATGATGCTCCTACATGAGGTTATGACAAGGTACAATTCTTCACATTCACTTGTTTTATCCATCCTTTACATTCTAAAACATGGCACAGAAATCAGACCATAAAGATCTACATTACCCATGTGAAATAAAGGCTGATTTTGCAGATATTGTCTTCTGAATAAAACATTGCTCCCAAGTTGTAATCTAATTCCCGAACAGGTAAACAGGGAATCCTACAACAGAGCTGATGAAACTAAAGTGAGACTCACATCAATAAAAAACTGTCCCTAAAATATTCTTAAAGTGGAGTAGTACACCTTGGGTTTAGAATACACTGAAGTAGAGATTTATAGTCACTGAGAAGTCGATGATGAAAAAGTTGAGAGGTTTTATGACTCCTGAGGCAACAAAATGCCAAGATATCAGTCAGGCCATTTGAAAAGGAAAGCTCAGAAATCACTCTCAAAGAGTGCTGTTGATTTTCCATGTTAATAATTGATAAAATAATGTACAGACATCTGAGCTGTAGATGTAGCTGCCAAAAGCTGTGAAGCTGCATTAATATATCCTGCATTGCTTTGATGTGAAGATGTTAAAGTCCACACTCACACATACACTGCAAAGTTTTATGCAGAAATAAGCTTGCAATGATCCATGAAGAGGTCCCAGTGCCCTGATCTTTATGAGTCACTGGTGTGTAAGGTGGAGCACAGTCCTAAGGGTGACTTTGCAGTTTTTCTTCCTGCTTCTGAATTGGATCATCCTGCATGTGGAATTCAGCCTGGCCAGGGATCCGAGCCAGCCTCTGAAAAGCCTTTCCCGAGACACCCCTCTGCTGTTATGTTAAATGAGTTACCTGGCAGGCTCAGACCGGGTTGCTCCCCATCTGTTTCGGGCACTGGGACCATTCCCTGAGGTTAAAAATCCTTGTGCCTTCCTGGGACCATTCCCTGAGGTTAAAAATCTTTGTGCCTTCCTTTGTCCTCGTCTTTGCTTCATCCCCCCACCGAGCTCGCCCTGGTTATTGTTCTTCAGCTTTTGGGCATCGCCCCTATTTCCTTTTATTCCTTATTAAAGTGTTATTTTCCTGGTCCCACCCATCATTCCTACTCCTATTTATTTTCTCCTCTGCCCTGGAATCAGGGGAGCCAAAGGTTTGTCACAGCCACCCTCACTGTGACACTTGCATTTGCTTTTGCTGATCCTATGGGAGCCCCATCGTTCCCGTTTTCCTAATACAGCTTTGATATATCTGGGAGAACGGGTGGAATGCAGAAACAGGAAATTCTCTTATCTGCTGGCTGGAAAACTTGCCTAAGGAATTTGGATTTTTTAATTTTTTCCATAGCCTGTAAGTTCCCTGCGTGTGGAGGCATCTGGGGGAGCAAACAGAGCTCACACTGATTTCAGCAGCAATTACAGATCACAACCACTGGCACCATTTGCTGGGCATCCCCTGTGCCCCTAAAGCTCAGGCTTGTGGCCTTTTGTCACACAGGTGCCACTGGCTGAAACAGCTCCAGTGTTTTCCAGAGAAAAGAGCCCCAGCTCTTCTACAACACTTTGTGATGAGCAGGAGGCACCTCCCCTCTCCACTTGTGCCTGCTTTTCTCCTGTGGTGTGGCTGATGCTGCAGTTTCCAGCTCTGCAAGCTCTTTGCAGAGTTCAGGACAGAGAGAGAGCAGCAGTGTGAGGCTGCAGCCTTCCTTTAGCCAGAAAAACTCAGCTTTTCATGCACCCAACACCATGGGCACCAGCCTGGAAATAGAACCCTGGAAACACAAAGTGTACACACTCGCTTCAGATTAAATAAATAAAGAACTAGAAGCAAAGCCTGTCCATGGTAGCACACTTAGACATTTAAGGGATCTGTTTGCCTAGGGCTGGGCACTGTTTGGGGCCTTTGCAGGTTTTGGAGACTTCAACTTGTGAAATACTGATGAGATTAAAATATACATGTGGGGTTTTTTCTGAGAATGATCTACTTACTATTACTTAAAATTTAATAGAGTAAGGTTGGTGTGTATGCAAACATGGCACCTTGCTGAGTTTTTAAGCGAATTTAACTCAATAAATAAATTCACTTTTTAAGTTGTGACATTGTCTTGTTGAGGCTGTGGAACTTTTGGGTGTGAGCTTTTATCTGGGTGACACAAGCTGAGTAGGTATTTCAATACAGAGTGAACAGAAATAAGCCATTCCTGAGTCCAAATTACCCTTATTTTTAGTATTTACACTGTCCCAATCTCCAAGACAAATCCATTTTACAATATAAAGGAGAGTGACAGCTCCAAATGAAAAGTTTGTTCCCTGCTTTGCATATTAAACTCTTAGTTTAAATTCTGCCTTTTCCACATGGCATATATTAAAATAAATGAAAATATATTAGGTCTGATTCTCCTCTCAGCAAGACAGATTTCCCAATTGTGCAATTGCAATGCTTGCAATAATGGCTTTGCTAGCTCAAATTGCATAGAAGAAAAGAAAAATCAAATCACAAAATATTTATGTTTAAAACTGTGCAAGAGCCTAATGGCTCACAAGAATGACTGAAACAATGCAATAGCCCATAAAGTGTTCTTTGGCATGACTTTTTACTTGTTTATTTAGTGATCCTGTCAAAATAGAAGTTCTGGTGGACCTTCTAAGGTTTTGGGCTATTCAGAAATGTACAGCAAGGATCTTTTCTGGTCTTCCATGAGGAAAGCATTTATTGCACTTATTTTGCTGACATCCTGTGGAACTGTAAATTACACCATAGTTATGTCAAAGGCATGCTCAAATAAAATTACAGAAAACGAGTTATAAAATGAAAGCCTCGGCCTTTCTGTCTGTAAATCTGTAGACTGCTGTGGGAGCTCCTTTACAGCCAGCAGATGTCAATGTAGAGATGAACTGAAGCTCACTGGGAATCCAAGCCTGGCCACGTTCAGAATGAAGGCAGAGCAACCACTCCCATCCCCAGACTCAGCTGTGCCCTCCCAGGCCAGTGGAGCATTCATTTAATTTCTTTGGACAGCTCCTCAAAATCCAGTTTTGTTTGTCCACACACTCAACACTGATTTCACTGTAGCTAAAAACCCTTCATGATTCCTATGACGTAGAACATCACTTGGCTTTTCTCTTTCCATTCCTCCTCATCCTCAGCTCCTGCTGATACGATGGGCTTTCTTTTCACCCACGTGCAGAATAATTAATGTAGGCTTTTGTATTCAGTGCTGGTCAGATTTGCTTTCCAGACTGATCCAGGGAACTCCCTGTTGTGCTGTTTGCTGTGTTAAGTGTCATTTCAAAGAGTGGGTGTTCCACTGATGCAAAATTATGTAGGAAACAGCAGCAATGAGTGCTGGTTAACACTTTGTAGGTGGATAACTTGTCCTCTAAGCAGTTCTTCTATTTAGTCTTTTACTGTCATGTTTGAACTCTCTATTGATTTTCTTTAAATTTGTCATATTATTTACCTGTTTCTTTACTGTACATGGTGTTTGAGTATTGCTATATTGATTTCCCAACAAGACATTTTAGTTTCAAAATATTAATGACTCTAAATACTGCTGCACATCTTTTGTTTCATAAAATCAATCAAGAACAGCCAAAGAAGAGAAAACTCCTACCCTTCTTGCCTTTTGTTTGGAGTCATTAATCTGGAACATTGGTTAACAGAAGATCAAAGTGTCCAAAAATTGTTTAGGAAGCTGTCACCTGTGTAAGATGTCTGGAGCTGGGGGTATGGACGGTGTCACCTCAGTGAGGGGTCACTGCACACCAAAGCCCAGAGCTGCTCTGCCACAGACACCCAGGAATTGTGCTGGGAATTGTCACTGAGGCACAGGCTGGGGTGGCTGCAGCAGTGACCCCGTGTGCTTCCCTCCAGCTAAATGCCTTCATGGCACAGATTCCAGTATTAATGGAAAGCCAACATTTATCTCAAACTCTGAAAAAAAAAAAAGAACTTATATTTTGATTTTATCACCCCATATCTGTGCCTCTCTCCTTAGTAGGGCTCCTGCTGAACTTGGGCAATTTGTCACCTCCTGGAACTGGAGTTACCCAGCACACTTTCCCCAGCATTATTCTCTCCCATGGCTTTTAGCCCCGTGCTGGGGCTCTCCAGGGAATAACTGCCAATAAAGAGCCATTAGAGCAGTACTAGACCCCTTCTCAACCCTCCTTCCCTTACTGCTGACCTCTGTTTCCTCAGATAAGGCAGTGGTCAAATGCACAGAAAGGTGCTGGTCCCCACTGGTGAATATTGCATACGAGTCTCCTGCTGAATGATTGATTTTTGCCACAGCTCTCTGACTTTATTTGTTGTCAAGATGCACATTGTGTTTTCAAAATGTAAATATCAACATTTGCTCCTTTGTCTGTGTTGGAGAGCTCTGACTATGCCATGTCATGAGCTCTGTCTTCTACAAGAATCTGGAACTTGCAAGCAGAGAAATGTTCAGGTTGAAATTGCTATTCAGTTCAGCCCTCTTGAGTTCTCACACCTCTGTATGTGAGGTTTGCATAAATTCTTAGTCTTAGACCAACATTTGGCAATTCACACAGGGCAGTAAGCACCATAAGTGCTTTATATAAGCATAAAGCATATATATATATAAGCATAAAACATAAAGATGTGTAAGAGAAAATATACTATGGAAGACATCCAGACTAAAATAAGATTTTTATACTGCTTTATCTACACCAGTAATTGTGCATTTTGAGATTTATTTTTCTTTTTAACCTGTACAGTATAGTTGTGGTTTAGCATAACATATTTTCATTACAATACAAATTTTCACACAATAGTTTGTCTGGCACCAGCTGTCACAAGAGACTAAAACAGGAGAATGTCTATTGCTTCATTTTATGAACACCAGACTCCATTTTTATTACAGTACAATAAGTGCACTAAGCCTGCAACCTTGGGAAGTTTGGGGAATATCTCTGGCTTCATTCACACCCCACGTGTCAGTTTTATTTAATTATTGAAAGCATCATTCATGGGGATGCGTTTGTTGCACCCACTGTTTACACAAGTGCTGTCCCTGTTCAGATGTGGAAGGTCTCCTCAGAAGAGTGGAACTATAAGGAAAATCTCCCAGAGATTGGTGTGTGACTTTCTGACACAACAATTCAGATCCACAGTTTCTGACCCAGGGTTGCTGGTGTCCCTCTGTCACTGCCCAATGAGCCCAAAGTGTTCTAAATTTTCCAATGTCCTGCTGCCTCAAACTCTGAAATGCCCCCCTAGGTTTTGTGCTGGCATTTGGCACTAGCAGAAGCTGTTTGTTGCAAAGGCAGGGAGCTGAGCTCTCAGAGGGCTAAACCAAGTCACTCTGAAGTGCTGCTCTTGCTGAAGGAGCATTCCCACCTTACAGTGCTCCAATTAAGCACAAAGCCATTGGTGCTCACAAATTTTCCAGTTCTGTTTTCAAGGGTAAAATGTGCACTTGAGCAGATTGAGATCTGACACTCACCTTCACTGCATCCAGCTCAGGTCAGGAGAGGGGATGACTCTGGACTGGGGCAGGAGCAGGGGCACAGCAGCTGCAAGCATTAAGGTCCTCCAGACAAGCCTGCTGCAGACTTGCAGATCAGTTTGTAGCTCACAGTGCTGCTGATTTGGAAGAAGTTTGCTTTTTAAACAGCTTGTGTGATTGCAAGTAACATAATCTTTCTTTCCAATAGTAAAAACTGCTCTTCTTTTTTGCTTTTTTTTCCTCTCTGTTTTGGTGTTGCTGAATGCTCCTCCTGGGGTGCTGCCAGCCCAGCAAAGCTCTTTTCAAACCTTCCAGGGAATGGGGCATCCACCAACACTTCAGCTCAGCCTGTGCAGCAGTGCTGCCTTCAACCAGACCTGCACAGCAAAGTGGCCCCATGTCACCCCACTCTGCAGAAAAGTTATTTATTTGTTTGTCCTCATTTAGTCCTCAGCTGTTAACCATAGATCATTTTTTTCCAAATAGCTCTGTGGAAACCGAGGGGCAACACCCACTGGGATCTGTCTGCTGACTTAGATCAAATTTTAGTTCCAAATATTTTTACTGTCACTTCTTTTATATGGGACTTGTAAATCTTTTCATGTAGAAACAGTGTGGAACTAAAGGTCTAAACTCTCCCTTTGATGTCAGTAAGAACTTCCTGCGTGGTTGGATTGCTCTGTAATATTATACATCCACTGGAAATAAAAAAAAAGAAAGCCTTGATAATGGGTTGTTAGAAACTTTATAGGAATTTTTAAATGAAACCTGAAGTGAGCCTAAACTTGAAGATAAGCTGGTATAATAAGCTCTGCTGTAGGCTTGTGGAAACATGCATAAATATGCATAAATGATGAAATCGAAAGTAAAAGTTATCTAGATATCCCCATTTGTGTGCAACAGGTTTTGTCATTCAGCTGTATATGTGATTTAAATCAGCTGAGGATGCCATATGGTTTCAGTGTACAGCCAAAACACTGCACCCCTCACTGAGGAAACAGTATTAAGGAAATTTTATTCTTGGTTTATTGCAATATTTCTTCTGAGTGGTGAATACATTTGGAGCTGCCCTGGAATGTTGTGCTGCCAGGAATAGGAATATGTAAGTTGGTCTGTTCCTTATATATGAGACTCAGAAGGGAAAACCCCACAAATCAAAACAAGCCATCACTGTGGGTGGGAACTGTGCCTCTCTCCTGAGTCTCATCAAGTCTGGGATTTCAAAGATAATCACAGAAGTGTACAGAGTATTTATTACTTTCTGATAGGCATACATGATATTCATCTCACTTGGTCAGGTCCTTTTGTCTCACCATTTTTAAGGTAATTTCTAGAATCTTTCCCTATTTCAAGGCATGCAGGTTTTTATGTAACACCCTCATGTTTTCACATACAAAATTTCGTTAATGCTTTTATATATTGATCTTCATGATTTTGTACATATAATGAGATAAATCTTTGTTTTCCTTCCTTACTGGAAATCCTGGACAGCATCAAGAACACAATCTGGTATCAATTTCCTCATTCCAAAGACATGGTGGTCTTGTGCCATGGAGCTGAATGCAATTCTTAAATTAATGGAAGCTCACTGCAAAAACACATTAACTGTAGATTTTCCAAAATGCTGATTTCACAGTAATGTGAATTGATTAACACTTAAATGAAGGAAATGATAATTCTGTGCATTGGGCTCTGATGTTTACACTGCATCATATGCTGTGTGGTTTATGCCTTCTCTAACCACTCTTTATATTTTCTATTCCTCAGTTTTTTTCTGAACTCCCAAAGAGCTGAATATGCTCTTTCTTATTAAGAGTCAGTATTTCAGCTGTCATCTTTTCATAGGGCAACAGTAAAGGGAAAGAGAGAGAAAAATAAGAGCAATAATAACTTCTTGTATAGCATCTTTCATCTCAGTCTCCAAAGCAAACATCATTAATGAGACGGTGGTTTTATTTCTGACCCACATCCAGGCTGCCTTTTCTTCTGATCCTACTCAAGGTAATTAGGGAAAGGAGAATAGATGGGTGGCCAGGAAGAATCTCACTCAGATGTTTGCAGGAGCACTGCTGAGTACTTATTTCTTCCAATTTCCCCTCTTCCATGAGGTAACAGTCTCTTCTCCTAGAAATGTCCTTCTGAGTGGGGCATAAAATTCAGAATCTAAGGCATGTTTAGTCATTGAATATATGCAGATTACTTTATAAGGTTCCAACCATTTACTTCCATTTCAGTTTTGGATGCACTTCCCAGTTTAAATCAATACAACATGCTCCCTTCCCAGCCCTAATTAATGTGTAGTTGTTTAGTTTTGCTGTGAGATGTTGAATAGTCTCTGATCTTGTCTGAAGGATCAGCTGTGATTTCTGTCTCTGTGATGCAGCAGAGCTTACACAGGTAGCAGAATATTTAGAAATCTTTTGCTCAGTACTGTGGTTCTTTCCAGCTCCAAGTCTGCTGATGCACCAAAATGAACCAGGATTCAGTCAGAGTGATTATGGCTTTTCCCCTCATGGCAGGGAGCTTTCAGCGTGGTAAAGTACATTTTTGCACATTTAAAAGGAAGCAAAGCATCTTAGGTGAATTGATCCTGGCAGATATCCCAAGGTAATGATGGTCTTTGGGTTCAGCACCGACACCTTCACCACTTCCCTGTGCTGGCAGGAGGAAACACAACACTGATCAAACCTTTCCTCTGGTGGGGCCCTGGCTATTGCTACTGTCATTATCAATAGTGATTATTGACCCAGTTTGTCACATTCCCACCTTGTTTTGATTTTACCTAGTGAAATGAGACACAGAGAATGTCTCCAAGCAATGCAAGTTTGTCTGCCAGCCCTGTGCTTTACAAATGGCTTTATGTGGTTTTTCTTCCAGGGCAGTCCATGTTCTGCAGTCTCTAAATCAGATACTTCTTTGATTTTAAAATTAATTATTTTATTTTAAAATCAATTCATTCCGATTATTTAAGCCATAATCACTCTGACTGAACACATCCTGATTTATTTTGCCACATAAGCCTGCACAGTCAAAGCCACCTCCTCCTTGAGTTTTGTATTCACAAAGGACCAAAGCCCTGGTTTCTAATCTCACTGCTGATCCCATGACTGTTGTGATGGCAGCAGCAGTGTTTAAAGTTAACATGACTTAGAATTTATAAAAAGAAACCGAGACAAAATAATAGGCACGTAATTTTTTATCCCTTTTCAGCCTGATTATATTGGTTTTTTATTCTGCCTGCAGTGAAACAGCAGCCTCAGGCTCTGCTGCAGTCTCTTACCCAGGAAGATAAAGTCAAGTATATTAAGAAACTTCAATAATCTCTAATCACAGAACTGCTTCAGACAGCTGTTTAAGAATGGCATTGTTTATGTAAACAGTGTCACTGCAGCTCATTACGAGTTTGTGCGCTCTCTGAAGAGATGCTGATTTTATCTTGCAGCTATCAGCTGAATCTCGTGGGTTTGATTTCCTTCTCCCTTCTCCTCTTGTGCAAAGTGTGCAAAATCTATATGGTAAGGATAATTTCTGGATGGCTCACGTGTACTGCTCTTGCCATCAGGAGATCCCACTCCTGGAGAGCTGTGACTTTACCGTGATGGAGACGCAAAGTACAAATTTTGGGTCACATCAGTTTGAGTGAATTCTGGTGCAAAAATACCCTCCAACCATCTTTGCACATGGGGAGAAGTTTAGTGACAGCCTTCCCAAAAAATGATTACGAAAATTCTGTACCTACTTATAATAGTAACAGGGAAAAGAGAGAGAGGGGAGTACAGCCCAAAAAGGACAAATGATGCCCCATGCAATCCCTCAGGGATGCCCAGCCCATCCCCAGCAGCAGCCAGTGCTCCCCAGGCAACTGTCCCCAGTTCCTGCAGTGGCTAGGGTGCTGCAGGGTGTGGAATATCCCTGTGCCCAGTTTGGGTCAGTGCTGCCTGTGCTCCCTCGTGGCTTCCTGAGCACCCAAAAATCCATGACTCAGAGAAGGGGATCCTTAGCAACGACTACAACATCAGCGTGCCATCAACATTATGGTCATTCGAAACCCAAAACTCAGCTACAGAGAAAGAAAATGAATTCCATCCCAGCTGCAAGCAGGCCACAGAGCTTCAGTGTACTCTGGTGTGGTTCCTGCTGTGGGTAGAATACAGAAAATCCTAAAGAGAAATGGGGCTGCTCTGGGATTCTGGAATGTGATCATCTGTTTCTGCTGTTGCACAGGGAAAATAAAATAAATCAGTACAATGTGAACTGGAAGGAAAGTGTGACAGCCATTCTTCAGTTAAAGGAAAGGGTAAAAAAGAAGTGTGAAATCTTTTTGCTATCAAAAAAATTACAGAGAGGAACATTAGGAGCAAGGTCTCATATTTCCCCAGAAACTAAATATTGCTTTGGCTTTATTGCTCAGTTGATTTTAAGAGAATGGATTTGTGGTTAGAGGAAAGAGTTTTAAAATTGCAACTAGATTAATTTTTTTTCTCTTTTTTGACCATAGAACTTTTGATTTAAAAATGGCTTGAAGTTTAGTTCCATTTTTTAAAAGGAGCTTTTTCTTCAGTCAGAATTTTACAGACCTATTTAAACAAAAAGTAGAAATTATAATAAATTATACACTGTGGTTAGTTTTGCTCCTCTTTAGCCTCATATTTTTAAATGGAGCTTGAAGGCAAAACTAATTAATGAGAACACATGTATATAAAATTGGTTCAGAAGTACTGAAATACTGGTGTTTCCTCAAGCAAAAAGCTCTCAACACAATGAGTCAAATATAGACCGTTTTAATGGAAAAATATAAGTCTTAAATTCAAACCTTCTCTTTCACCATCCTTCCTTTCAAGTTACCTTGTTTAAGATGAATTGATTGACCAAGACGGAGTTTTCCTGAGTGATTTGGAGTTTGAAGCAGCCAAATACTTTCAGACTCTCTCTTTTTATTTCCTTATAGAAGCCTGAGCACTAAAAGGAATCCTCCTGTCTCAGAGCAGAGGAAGAATAAACTCTTCTGATTTAAAAGTCAGGGAAATGAGCTGAGTGAATTGCCAGGAACTGTGGAAAGCATTGCTATTACAAGATCCTTGCCCTGTTCAGAACAAATGAAAAAGAGAAGACAAAAAGAAAAAAAAAAAAAAAGAGAGGGAGAGATCACAAATATTGTGATGCAAAGAATAAAAACTGAAAAGAGCTTACAGGTCATACTTACTCCTTTTACTTAAATGCTTGTGCTCCCTGGGTTATCAGTATTCTTCTGGAGGTCTGCACGTTGTTTGGAAATTCCCGAGTGACACTGCCAACAGTTGAAAGTCTCAAAAGAAGCTTTGAGATTTTGGTGGGTTTTGTTTTGACTGAACATAAATCCAGTCATCACTGCATATCTCACCCCACTGGTCAGACAATACCAAGGGTGCTTTTTTGGAAGCCGGGCCGTGTCGCATTAATTTTGAATAATCGGAACTGAAAGAAGCCAGGAGCATTTCTCTGGGCTGTGAATATATTGCCTCTTGAAAATGTGAATACAAATGCACATCTTCATCCCAGATTCTTGTTCTTATGCCAGGAAAACATTTGATATCACAATAGCAAAGAGCATTTTACATATTTTAGAGCACAACTGGAATAATTATTTTCTGTTACAAGCAGCACAACCATAACTTAAACTGACAGTGCTAAATACTGTGGTAAACCTGAAAACAATTCCTTTGTTGCTTGATAAATTAAACTGACCTAAAATAAGAATCACATTCCAAAAATGTGTCCAAGCTATTAACATAAATTTGTCCAGGATCCAGCAGTGCTTAGCCAGCAGACCAAGCACTGTTTTCATCCACCTCTGACTTCAGTGACATTTCTCCTCTAGGTTTCACAAACACAATATTGAAATTGGGTTAATAAATCTTTCCTTTCATCTACCTCTGACTGGCTATTGGGAAAGACTGGGGGTGTTTCTGTAGCTCCTGGTGGCCACATGCCTGTGCAGTGCAGAGCCCCAGCACCTCTCCTGGCAGCATTTGAGCCTGACTGCAGCCAGCAAGCCTGTCCAGGTGGTGCCACTGGCTTCTCCAAGTCCAGGTAAATATTTCATGGCAGCACGTAACAGGATTTATCAGCTAGTCTGGGATTACACAGGTGTGGCCACACAAACTTCCTAAAGTGTTGTTTTAAAAAGAATTAGCGCTGTAGAGATGCTGAGGTCTCACTGGAGTGGGAGCTCCTTGCTGGCTCTGGTTCCATTTATCAGCCCAGCCTGTCTCTGGCACTGAGTTAACTCCTAGGCTGGCTGGGATTTCCCTGTGCCCTGCAGAGACGTGTCCCTGTGTAACACAAAAGGGAAGGGTGAAAAGGCAGAGCTGCAGCATCCTACAGCCGTGGGAATGAGGGCTTGGAAAA
Organism: Anthoscopus minutus; assembly: GCA_013399455.1. Lineage (NCBI taxonomy): Eukaryota > Metazoa > Chordata > Aves > Passeriformes > Paridae > Anthoscopus > Anthoscopus minutus. The sequence goes on along the minus strand of VWYI01002108.1, from coordinate 189,647 downwards.
GCTGTGACAGGGCATGGTGTGAGCAGAGACAGCACTTGAGCAATGAGCCCTGAGTCCCTAGATGGCCTAATGTGTGCTGTTCCTGCAGGGAGAGAATCAGACAGGGAAACAAGACTGCTTAGAGCATGCTGTTGTCATCCAGAAACACTTAAGCTGCATGAAATAAATTGCATTCAGTATGCCAAGGGCATGGATAACTCCACAGACTGAAAGGGAAGTGCATCAGCCTGAATGATTACCAGTGTCTAGGCAGCAGGCTCCCCTGTTTTCACCAGAGTTTTACAGAACAGGGAAGAAGAAATGTCCATAATGAGAAAGTGGGTCAGATACCAGTGAGGAAGAACAAAAGGAACAAGAATCAGAGAGCCCATAAGCTGCACCCCATCAGCTCTGAATCTGGGGAAACCATCTGTGTAAGCACAAATGTCACTTTTCTTGCCCTTAACAAAACCTGACAGACCTCCCACATTGCTGTAAAGGACTCTGGGCTCATCTAGCAGCTTTTTTAAGTATAGAGCCATAAATGCTGCAGAAGATGCCTCAGATTCTTAGAGCTTGATTTCTGACAGTAGAGAACTGCTTTCTTCTGTTAAGCAGGGCAGGTCTCTGACCTGGGAAAATCCTTAATCCTGCTGGTGAAAGTTCCTTTTAACTGCCTGGGTCTGGCTTAAAATACTCTTTCAGTGAGGAGAGTTTGATGGATGAAAACAAAGCTGCTCCTCACTTAGTTGTGCATAGTGAGTTTTCACCTTGTTTTGTTTAAGACACAGGAGCAGCCTCCTAGCCTGGAGCTGTCTGTCCTGCATGGAGCAGTGTAAAAACTTGGCCCATTGCTGTAAAAATAAATAAGGTGCATGTATTTTGTGCTCCAGGTAATGTATTTTTTATGCAGACCTATGCCACTCAGGAGGTGCAGCATTATTCCATAGCCCAGCAAGAGAAAAAGCCTAATAAGACAAAGGAAAAATATAAATGGCCCAGTAGAAAATACAGGTGCAGAGCTCTTCATCCATCTGCCACAACGCAGAAACCCTGGCTAGGCATAATTTAAAGTGTTTGCTCCGCTTGCTCCCCACCGTGCCTCTCTGAGCCTTTCCTCCCTTGGCAGAGCTGACTGTGCTTCTCAAAAACATCAGAAAGAAGCTTAATGTTTGTAGAAGACTGGTGTGAGTCTTTCCTGTGCCACAGGCTCCCTGAGCAGACTCCAGGCACTCAGGGCTGGGGCTCCTCACCCTGACAGGGTGCAGTCTCCACCCCAGAACCTGATAGTGGGAAGGGACACCTGAGATGTGACCTGAGGGACACATCTGATCCTCAGAATGTGGCTCTGCTGTTCCCAGTCATGAGCTGGCTGCCTGTTCCCTGCCATTGGCAGATCCCCTCCTGTGCAGAATCTCAGCCACAGAATGGCCTGAGGGATAAACTCTTCACTTTCCACCTCCTTTCTAGAAGGATGTTAAATTTGCAGTGGCTTGTCCTGACCCTGAGCTATAGATCCTTAACTTACCACATGACAATTACACAGAGACTTTTAAGTGACAGCTCAGTATTTCCCATGTTCCCTCATTTTCATTTTGTAATTGCAGGAAACTTACGATTCCATTAGCAAGTTGCTTGTTTGTAGGGTTTTTTTTGTCCAGAAGTTGCAGCCTTTTGATGGATGTGTTACATACATGCTGACAGATAAAATATGACAGTAAATGAAAATATATTCAATAATCCAGGCCTGGGATGGCAGCCAAAGTACTCCTGTAAAAACCCAAAGAACGACAGAGGACATAGGGGTTATACAGGGCCCTGCAGCAGGATCTGCAGTTCAGAGTAGAGAGTTTGAAGAATCAGCTGCCCCGAGGGTTTAGTGCAGTCACAGCTACCAGGGCTGGCTTGTCTGGTGCTACAGCTCCAGTGAAAACTGCCTCCTGGGTCCTGCTCAACAGGAGCCTGAATTCTGCCTGGCTTTTTGTTTGGTTGGGTTTTTTTCCTTGAACAAATGACCACATGGAAACTAAGGCATGAAATGCAGGTGAGCCCCAGGGCCAGGTGTGATGCTCCCCAGCCTCTGTCCTGGGGTAGCCAGTCCCACTGCTTCCCATTTCCCCCAAGCTTTTTGTGGTATTGAACAGCATTTGTCTCACAATAAAAAGCAAGTAGTCCAATTAAATCCTCTGTCTCCCTGGATTAAAGTCATTGTGGAGCTATTGCTGAAGCCTGTTTACTAACCTTGAGCTGATACAAAATGTGCAGATCCAGCAAGACTTGTTCCACCACAGAGACTGAGAAAGAAGCATTAACACTTTCCCTGTCAGACTTCATGTGGTTTCAATCTATTTTTCTTTCATACAAGAACAGAGAAATAAAAACGCAGGAAAATTATGATGCCAATTTCCAATCCAAGGTCAAGATCAGGGAGTTTTTGTTGGCTTGTGGTATCTTGCCACCTGCATCCTTGCCCCCTCTCCATAATCAGCACTTTGCAGAAGGCTGTAAACCTTTCCTAAGGAAAACTTAGAAATAACACTGTTTTACATATTATTTCCACAGGTCCCAATTTTGTCAAGCTGTTAAATGTGCACTGTTCACTGAGGGTGATCCCAAAGTTGACTGCAAGGGATTTATAAGCAGGAGTAGCACCTTTTCCTGTAGAAAAGCAGTCACCAGCTGAGGCAAAAAGCTCATTACACTTTTGGTATTTCAGTTTGGAATAAGCAAAGGGTTTGGGGTCTGTAGCAGTGCAGGTGGTGGCAAACGCTGCCTTCTGGAAGTGTCTCCAGGGTAGGGCTTTGGGGCAGGCACACAAGGATCACTCGCTCCACACACACACAGTGGATCCAATGTCTGACATTCTGCCCGTGGCATGGAGGCAGGAAGGGCCTTTGTGTCCAGTTCTGATGGGGTTCACTGGAGCCACATGCCCAAGGGGTGCAGGAACAAAGACCAAAAACAAGGCAGGGTCCAGAGTTATATAAGGGAAAGAGGGGGCGGATCCGAGGGTCTGGGTCCAATGGGAGCAGGTAAAAGTGGTGCAGAGGTGGGGAAATCAAAAGGGGAACCAATAGGAAAACAGGGGCGGGCCACTGCACCAAACTGGGGCCAATGGGGATTAGGCAAGGAGAGAACATCCAGGGGAAAGGACAAATAAGGTGAATGGGGCTGAACTGGGACGACATCAACTTGGAGAACCAATAGTGGAACAAACTCAACAACATATTAACATAAATTTGCAAAGACCTATGGGGAGGAGGCCTTCTCCCACCCCAATCTCAGGAAGCACTGCTTGTTGGCCCCTTTCCAGGACTGGGCTATGGGGACTTTTGTCACAAGCCCTCAGGCCTCCACAGAGTTCAATTAAAAAAATCATTCAAGGAAAGAGAAAAGAAACTTTAGTCCTTAAGTTAGGATGGCAAACACAGACTCTTTCCATCCAGTTTAAATGACAGACAGCACTTTCCCTGGCAGTGACCTGGATTTTTTTGACAGGCAGATATGCACATATTTTGAGCTGTGCTTCCCTGACCAGCTCTGGACCAATCTTCCCCTCCCTCTGCCCATGCAGCCCTTGGCTGGCACAGCTCTTCCCCCTCCCATCCCTGTGCAATCCAGATTACCTCAGCCCCTGGCCTGTGAGAAACCAAGCTCAGCCAGGGCTCAAATGAAAGATTAAAAAAGGGGAATTTAATGGCCCAGCAAACCCTGTTGGGATCTCCACTGAAACAGGCTTGGTTATTTCAGTCCATAAATCACAGCTTTGATGGTTTCCTTGTTGCTGCTCTTCCTAGGGAAAGATCCAGGTGAGGAGTCCCTGGCTGCCTGGCAGGGGCATTGCTAGCCAGGGCCAGCCTGTGGCATTTATCCCCATGTCCCCTCGTGGTTCTTGCTCAGCGAAGTTCCTCCATCAATGTCTCCTGAAGTGCTCATTCATTTCGAATTAATTGACACCCAAGTGCTGATAATTTGTTTTGGGTACAGCAGGCTGGTCAAAATGCTGTTGTGGAATAAAAGGTGGCTGACAGGAGTTAGATAATATTTTAAAATCCACCAGTTGTGGCTTGTGTTCTTTCTACAGGTTTAATTTTGTTCTTAGTTTTCCTTTGCAGTAGTAGTATTTGCACTTAAATAGGCTAGCCTGGATCTATGGGTGTTCACGGACTTATAATGTAGCTCTTGAATACAAGTATCATTGATATGTACATTTTAAATAAATTCAAAAAAAACCCCTTAGTTTTCCTGCAAAATATTGTGTAAACTTTGTGTCAAAGATTAATTCTTTGTGTTTGTTGGCATGTGGTGAGAGGATGCCTGAATAATTTTGCAAAGAGTGATATGCCTTTAATATATCCAGTTATTTGTACTTGTTTTGGGTTTTGCAGTTAAAGAGCAGTACAGAACTGTTTTCTGTTGTATCTTGCTTGGCATAAGCAAACTGAGAAAAATTAAACCATAAATAAATGGTTTTGCATAGAATTCTAGCAGCTTGGAATAAACCAAGTCCTTTCTAGACTAGTTCTTCCTGACCCATCTCTATCACTTGCATTAATTAAAGCATTCTGGTTTAGATGTTTCTATGCTCATAGAGCTTTATGAGACCCACATTACCAGGATTCTGTTTGAGTTTCACTCTAAAGCCCTAATATTTGTAGAGATAAGCATATGCAAATATTTGACTGCAAGCATCACTTTCAGGGTCTGCAGTTTGGTTCTAGTTCAGAAAATGCATTTCCCTGTTTTGTTTTCCAGCAAGGATGTGAAATCTTCTGCTAAGTCATCAGACAACTCTGGAATCTCAGGGCTGTGCTCCTCCTTGCTGTGCTTGCTGGGTAATGATTGATGCAAATACAATGCAAAATGTTCTGAACTGGTACATTTCAAACTCCTGCAAATGACTGCACATCAGGTAGAGGAAGAGGAGGGAATAGTTTCCTAATACATTAGAGCTGACTTTTTGACTGGTGTGAGACCAGAGGAGAGCAAAAGGGGAAGGTTATTGTTAATTATTCTTCTGCTGAAAGTTGGGGGCTTGAAAGAGTCTTTGATGAACTAATTCCTTGCCATCTCCTTGTGCTGGAAATTCCCTGTGTGTGCTGCCCTGTGCAGCTCGTTCAGTTGTGTAACAACACCAGAAGTGACACTGGCAGTAGATTTAAATATAGACTTGATATATCCTAATGGCTTCCAGATCCATTTTTCTTAAATTGCAAATAGATCCTATTTTCCTATCTATTCTTCCAAGTGTACACAGCTTACAGAAGAGTCAGTGTCCCACCAGCTGCCTCTCCAGCATCTCTCTGTAGTTCCCTTTTTATTGCTGCCACTTCTAAACTTCTTGGTGTTACCAAGTGAGGATGAACCGCACTCAGGCCACAGTGAAACTTTTAATATGGGTTGGGAACAATATTTGGAGTCCAGGTGCACAGAAGGACGCAAAGGAAAATAAGAGTAGATTGTGTTGCCACTGTGATTGTAGTAAGTCTTGTTTCAAAAGATTGAGAGGATGGATTTAATATAAACTGCAGAAATATGATGTTTAGAGTAGCAAGTCATCATGAAAATTAGAAAATATATTTAGCGCTTACAAGGGTGCTGCATTTAGAGTATTATATTTTTAGACTCTCAGTAAGCCAGGTACACACTGTCTTACATCCTCTGACATTTTCATTATTTGAGCCTGGCAGTGGACATAAATATTGCAGAAGAACGAAGCAAAACCCAGTGAAACCAACTCAATTTACCTTTGAGTTTTAATAATTAATATTTATGCATATATGAGGGCAATAGTGACACACTGGTTTACTGCAATTGAGCCAGAGCTTCCTGAGAGGCCAACCCACAAGACCTTTGGGTGGAGAGAGGATTTTAGCAGCAGTGGAAGCCACCCTAGGGACCACAAAGGGAAACCCTGAAGTTCTTAAGAGCATCCCAAGGGCAAGGAATGGGATCAGGTATCAAAGCTTATGGATGGGCAGAGCCCAGAGGCTTGGGTAATGGATTTTAATGGATTTTTGCATCTCATAGTGACTGTTTTCCCTGTTTTTCATTGCTGAAGTAAGCATTTAAAGCACTTGAACAGGTGTGGTGTGGGTGTCCTCTGCCCCAGTTGTGCCAGCAGCAGCAGCTGCCCAAGAGAGACTGGGAGCACTGGGAGGCAGGGCTGGCCACAGCAAGGTCTCCAGCCAGAGGCATTTAAGATCCAGATCCAGTGGATGTTGCTGGGAGACTGTTGGATTTCTTCTGCTTCTGACCTGACTGCATCATCAGTGATGTCTGGCTACAGGAGCAAAAGATACACAGAATAAAATCCATCTTGCTGTTAACTTCTTTAAAGTTTAATGCAAGAGGAAGTGCAACAAGAGGAGCAAATTATAAAAATCACCCACCCCTGACTTTGATGGATGTTCTCACAAACTCACCACACACTGTTTTATGAACTAGATTATTTGCCTAAGTCATCACTTTATGATTGATTAGAGAAGCAAAATGAGGACATTATCACTTCTACATATCTTGCTTACTACAAATAAGAAAGTTTTGTACAACAATTTATTAAAAGCTGATTGGATTAAAACAAATTGTATAGCTGGAGCCTTGACAAATGGCTCTTTTGTATTGAAATACTTGGTGGTTAAGTGGTGTCAGCAGAGCAGCCAGTGAGGACTGGCTCCATTTTTGCATCCAAGTTCTGGGGCAGGAATTATTTACTATGGGAGTGCCCAGGAGAAAACAAGAAAATTCAATTTTTGTGCCTATTCCATGCCAACTGCCGATGACACCACTAAAATAATTATTCCTTTGAGAAGTCAGGAAATGCTCTTTCTTGCTCTATCTTTAATAAGTGAGAGTGATGGGATTACTAACATGGAAAAAAAATAATAAATTGTAATTTTTCAGAGTTTTGTACTGACAGCAATTTCTTAATGTAGGCCTCCTTTTTACAATATAACTTCCAGGTTTGATGAATAAATGCATACATTTTATTAGAGTGTGTGGAATAAAATGTTTAATCTGAAATCTAGGAATTAAGATGGAACACATTTGTTTCTCTTTCCCAATTGTTTGGCATTAGGTATTTGAGCCCCAAATGTAGAACAAGGACTGAAGCCATATAATATATCTTGTTAATTTTAAGGTGAAAAAAAAATGGTCATGCTAAGCAAAAGAGATTAAACGCTATGAAAAATGAAACTTTATTTAAGAGCTATAGATTTTAAGAAAAATATTCTCCCAAGGTATCTAAAACTGATCCAACTTAATCTATAACCAGTCCTGAGTAAGAAGGTAAAATTGACTCTTAAACATTATATGAATAAAAAGCATCTTTGTCTAAGGTCCTGTCTTTACTGAAGCCTTATAAACTACTCAATTTACTTTCAAAGCTCGGTCTCTGTCTCTCTCGAATTGTGAATGATGGGGAAATGAGCCCTGTTGCTCATCTGGAGAGGACAGATTGTCAGACACTCAGCGTGGGGCTGGGGACTGTGTAATGCAATGAGGGATCTGAATCCTCCTCCACCTCCCAGTGAGTGCAGAAATGAGTCACATATTCCCAAATTACACCCAAGAATGCAGACATCTCCAGAATTAACTTTCCATTGCCATCTGAGGTCTGGATTTCTCCACTGTAGCAGAAACCATCTCATTGCAGCAGATCCACCAAATTCAAATGAATTGCAGTCATGGCAAGACAGAAATAAGACATGGTGGAGGTATTTAATCTTATTTTTCTTTTTAATAGGGTCTGAAACATCATGTAAGCAGTCCTGATAGGATGACTGATTTAAAGTGTCCCTAAATTGAACAGATCTTTCACAATGAATTAAAATCACACTGAGTTGTTTTAAATAAAAGGGATAATTTAGCTTAAGTAGACCTTTTTACTGCATAGCATGGTGGTGGATTTCTTAGCAAAATCAATAAATTTGTAAGCTTTTCTGGTGACATTTTTACTAAGCTCCTCTTTTCTATGAACATGCTTTCAGCAGGAAAGGAAAATACAATAGTATGTAGTGAGAACTTGAGTAGTTTAATTGTATAGCTTTATTTGCTAGCTTTAGATGCTGAATGATTTCTAAGCCTGTAATTAAACTTACAGGCACTGATGGCTTCTTACTTAAATGGCTTAAAATTACCCATGTGCTTTTGTTGATTGATAGAATGGATGGAAAACAAGGTACCTGCTTAACCATACAGCTGGCTGCAGGCTTGGCATGGCACAGAAAAGGAAATTATATCTATAAAGATATAATGGGTGTGGTCAGGGTATATTACAACCCTATTCATCATCAGGAAATTATCAATTCAGCTATGGTTTTAAAATTTGTTTAAATATTTTTTCTTTTAATAGGGGATAAAAATACTCAAAGCTTTATTTGTATATTTTTTTGCATTTGTTTCAGCTCTCAGTAGTGTCTGCCTGTTATCCATGATAAAGAATTCCAACTTGTTTCATATGAAAGACAGGCTTATTAATGTCTCAGTGCTGTGTGACACATCATTAAAGCTCAGATATAGTCATTACCCCGTGCTACAGTGCTTGGGATTATTAATATTTCCAACACTATGAGGACACAGGAGATGTACCACTGATGCAGGCATTTCTAATCCCTGTGATGGATTAAAAAAGGGATGCCTGGATACAAAGCATAATAACACTGTCCTGGCCTTTTTTGCAGGCTTCTTTCAACATTCAGGGAGGTTTTTCTGTTGTTCCACCAAGTGTGCTAATTAAACTGATGGGAGGACTGGGAGCTAATTGATGACAGGGTGGGCTTTCAGAAGTGCTATGCTAAAGGGAGTAATGTTAGATTTGCTGTTGGAAACTCAGGGTTTTAAATCCTGGCATGAGAAGGTTCAGTAGACCAGAGACTGGGCAGGACCCAGTCCCCAAAACCTCAGCAGAGATGCTCTCAGGGGACTGGAAATTCATCCCATAGTTTGCAGCAGATGTCCTGCAGAGCAGAGAGGGCAGAACACATGGAGGGGCACACAAACACTGCATGATCCACATGAACAGTGGGGAAAGCAGATGTGACATCCCCTAAGTGCAGTGGGAGCCATGAGCACTGGGGAAGGCAGATGTGACATCCCCTAAGTGCAGTGGGAGCCATGAGCACTGGGGAAGGCAGATGTGACATCCCCTAAGTGCAGTGGGACTCTTGCAGCTGTGTACCTCAGAGCAGGAATTCCTCCCTGGACTCCCTCACAGAGAGGAGGCAGGTGCCTGATGTTGGACACAGCACACTGACACTTGCAAGCAGCCTACAAAGCTGAAGATGTTGTGTCACAATGAAGCTGGGTAATGATTTTGTACCACTACATGGTGCAGTGTGATAGGCACAGATTTTTGGTATATACTATATATTTATACATATGTATATATATATTTATGTGTGTGTGTATATATATATATATATATATACACACTTCTGTAATGGGAGTCAACACCCAGCTGGAAAAGGGAGAAATCCCTGTACAGAGGGGTTTTAGCAGCACAGTTGATGCTATTCCTCAGCTTAGAACAGATTTCAGCTCCAGGTTGCTTTAAGTAGAGGAGAAGAGTGGTTGCAATGAGGATTATAACTGCTGGGTATTACTTCTAGGCTTGATGAGATAATCAGAGGGCTGTGTCTTGTGCTGGTGTGCCCCTGCCTTGGTGCTGGGTGTCCCTTCTGTCAGGGTGACTAAATCCCCTTTTAGCTTCCAGTTTTGCCCAGGGACAGATGAGTCTTTAATATGACAGAGCAGATTTTTATCACCAGCCAACATGAGAACTTTTGTTCAGTGTTTGGCTCATTAAACTCTTCTTTGCCACTACACAATGGTTTTATAATTATTATTGACTGAATTGTCCTTTTCAATTCTTAATCCCCTTGTATTTTGCTGACCAGGCAAGATGGCAGATGTTCTTATCTTTGATATCTCTAAGATACCCCTTGAGTTTTCTATATTCTCTCCTTGCTGTATCCTCACGTATCAAACTTCGATTATGGAAGTTTCATGTATAAAATGAATGAAAGAGTAACCTTGCTTAAAAAGGGCACTGTAGAATGGAGAGAGGAGAGAGCCCTGAGACCCTGGAACTGGAATTTAGTCACATCTTCTGCACCAGCTTCTTTTCTTGCATTTTGCAGAGTTTAGAAAGCAGCTGAATATACATTCTCTCTTCTGAGCTTTGCATGTTGTCTTTCCCAATAATCCCTCTTTTACTGATGCATTTTAGCAATTAAATTAAACTTCATAACTGGCATTTTTTATTCCCCCTGCATAGAGGCTGGCAGGACTGTATTCTCAGGTGGCTGGTTCTGCCTAAGCCCTGTTGTGCTGTGGTTGTGAAGTCTGTGTATTTCTGTTGTTTTCTAGGAGAAAAAAAATCACCCTCCTATAATGGCAGAATTTTTTTCTTAATATTACCAATTATTTTTGTTCTAGCAGAATAATTTCTTTTTAATTGAATGCTGTTGTTTTGTCATGGGACTGAGTCCTCCTTAAAGAAGTGGCACCAATTTCCAAGAACCTCTTTGAGAGGAACTGCACCAAACACATTTTGACCAGCACAGAGAGGAAAAGCAGCTCCACTGAACCGGTAGTGGCTGTTTCCCACCTTTGTGAGATCAAAGCAAAGCAAGTGAAAATGAGGGGAAGGCAAGAACAGTGTCATGGGACAAGCCATGTGCTGCTCCATGTTGCCATCCTCGTGCAGGGAAGAGTTTTGTCTCCCTCTCTGAGACAACCCAGCATCCTCAGAGGAATTACTCACGCCTGGCAGTGGATGATGTCTGGACCTCTGAGGCTCCTTGATTAAGGAGAATGTTCCAAGAAGTGGGTTTGAACTCAGAGATGCTCATTAAGCTTCTTACTGTTTTACTTCTCCTTCTGCAAAACAAGTTCTTGCTTAATGGCCCACGTACCCCATGCTCCAGAGAAACCCAGACTACTTTGGCATCTGGCCCCCATTGACTTTGCACCTTAGCTGTAAAATGGGTTAATCCAGATCATTTCCATGAGCATTGCAAAAGCAATCAGCTCCCCAAATCAGCTGCTCATGTTGCTGTGTTTATTGACTGGTGACAACTTCATAACTGTTATCTATCATGATTCCTGCAGCTCAGCAGGTAGTAAACATTCCCTTTACTATGGCATATTGAACAAAATTGGTATGCAAGTCTATTAGCAAAGCTTGTAAACACTTGACTAAACCATGTGGTTCAATTAGCAAAGAATAATGGAGCAATAAGTAAAGTGTGTGCAATTTTATCAACTTTTTTCAGCTCAGTGAAGTCTACAGCATTATCAGGAAAGCATAAAGAGCAATTGTCAGTATATCTCATGAATCCTTGCATATTACCTTTGACTAAATCAGAAAGGTACGTCAGAAAATCAGAAAAAAATATTAGCAGCATCAGCACAAAATGCAGCACAGTCAGGTGCATTTGTTCACTCTTTAGCAAACGTGTGTGACTTGGTTAATTAAGAGTATTAAAATGTGACATCTGAAGTGTGCTGTTAAATTATTGAAACAGCAAGGCTGATTGCTAACAGACAGTACACAAACAGCTCCTTCATGTACATGTACAACACAATTTTTAAATTATGTAAATATTAGCCCATTTGAAATAGTGCTTTATAATCTGCACATGAAATGGGTGCTGTCAGGAACTTCTATTGGATCTACTGGCCTAAAGTTCAGGCAAATATTTGAAGACTAAGATTTTGATTGAGCTGTAGCAAAGCACAGACAGCTGCCCTCAGCATTTCATTTTCTGCCAGCATTTTCAGTTGCATGAACACCTGGTTCATTCAACAGCTTCATTTCTTGTTTTTATGCTGCAGATGAAAATGAAAATGAAATATGCAGGCAAAAAGCCTGTGATATATAAAGCTCTATTCCATCTTGTGCTGATGCAGAATTGCTCTTTAAAGCCCCATGTTGCAGTTCTGTGCTGCATTATCAGAAGTCTGATGTTCTCAGCAGACTGCCTCGTGCAGTGGAGCTTAGGGTGTGCCAAAAAAAGCAAGGGAGAAAGGAATGTGCCCACCACCATGAGTCCTGCAGAACACTTGGCTCCCTGCAGGATGCTGTACCCAGGTCATCTGAAGGAGGGATTATATTCCCTTTTCCCTCCCACCAACAGTACCTGACTTTCCCCTTTTTTGAAGATCTTGATGCCAGCCCAGCTGTGTGTAGATCTGCAATGAGTCTCTCTGGAAGCACGGATCAAAAATAAAGAATGAAGGTGGCATATGTATTTTTTGCATCCCACAAGGAAGAGTCAGTAAAAGGCTGTCCTTGGTGCTCAGAGAAGAAGCTGCTTTGGCAGCCTGAAGATCACTCTCTCCAGGATTGTGCATGTCTCAGCTGCCAGTGTAAGATCAGAAGAAGAAACACCATCACAGGGTGTCAGTCTTTGACCTCTTAGAAAATAAAAATCAGGATCTGGTTTAATGTAGAAGTTATAGCTGTATGAAAACCTCTCAGGACTATTGGAGACTTTTGCAATGTCTGTAACAGCAAAAGACACATGGATGGTATCAAGAATTTTGACTTTAAGACATTTAAGGATCTGCATCATGAAAGGATTATTAGCCATGAGGTAACTGGAGACTTTTGCTTCCCTCTAGTTTCTCTCCCCACTTTCCTGCTAGCCTTACCTGGCTCAAGAGCTGGAGAGAGTTGCTCCCAGTAGGAGCAGTAGTATCAGATAATAATGTTAGATAGGTTGGGATCTGTATTTTCTGTCCCACCTCTCTCCTACCTGTCCTTCCCAGCCCATTTCCCTTTCCAGGAACAGAGAGCTCACACGCAGGCTGAAAATCACCTTAGCTGTCCAAAGCCTGTCCCAGCAGCAGCCCAACAGCCCTTATGACCTAAGCTGGAGTTTCAGCTTCCATGGCATTTCAGGCGGAAATAAAGCAGAGAAACTGAGAGAGCACAATATTCAGACTTCATTCACTCACCCTGCACTTGCAGAGAAGCCATTTCCAGTGGTGCCATCAATAAGGAAATTAAGAACACTGTTTCTTGGGGTGAGTTTAACTCCTACTCGTTCATCAGTTGCGTTGTCAGGTAGAAAATTTTGCCTATTTACACGCTCTATTTCCCATTTGGTTGAGCTATATGGCACATTCACATGTGAACATTTCAGTTATCCAAGCTTTTGCTCAGCAAATTCAAGGCTGACTATCCCCAGCCAGGGCAGGGATCTGTCATGCTGCATTAGGTTACTGTACTTTTTATGACAAAGAGAACAAGATTCCTTAAGGACAGAATAAACAGCCAGGAACACCTCTGGAGCCCCATGGATCTTCAGCCAGGGGGCTTTTTCCATCCTGAAGCCATTAAGTGTGGCATTAACTACAGCATATGAATGGGTTCCACAGATGATAGCCATAGGAGGCACAGGGAACGTGCCCCCTCCTACATTGTTTGCAGAAATGCACTCCTGTTGTGAGGATTTATGTTTTCATTACAGAACAATTCCCATAATAACAGCCATTGAATAGGGATGCCTAATGTCGAGTACAGGAGGAAAAAAAAATAGAACTACACTTCAAGTAATAAGTTTTGATTGAATGAATGGCTACTTTATAAACTTTCATTACTATGATTTGGTCTGAGGGAAATAGCAGCCTGTCAGGTTTTTTCCAATGGAAAATTTAATCAACAGAAAATGATGCATTAAGAGGATGAAAAGGCTGCTGGCATCATTCTGCCGGACCTCACAGATTTTCTCTGCCTTTCTCTGCCTTTAACAACTTGGGGTTTTGGGATCCTGCCCTATTACATTGGGGTCATAGGCTGGGGATGGATTCATGGCTCGAGTCACCGATGGCCACGGGAGCAGGGGCCCGGTTCATTGTTCAGAGCCCCCTTCACCGGAACTCAAAATTCCCACTCTGGAACAGCTGCTCTGAGCAGCACCCAGCTCCCTGGCCTGGGTCTGCACTCAGGACTGGATGGGATTGGCTGGGGTGCCCTGTCTGAGTCTAAATCCATCCTACCTTGGCTCACCCAGGGACTTGGTTACTTCTCTTCTAAAATGAACTAGGCTAGCCAAATTGGATTTCTGTTATGGCCAGATTTGTCTGCCCAGCTCCAGACCAGCTGTGCTCTGACACTTCCCCTTTTCCTTTACAGGAGGCTGGGATTTTTGTGGGAGCTGTGCTGGGAGCTTTCACAGAGCCAGCAAAAGCTCTTCAGAACTTTTTTCACCAACCTCATGCAAAATGTGGTGTTCAGTCACCAGGACATGGAGACTGGCACTCCTGAGTGAACAGCATTGTTCTCCATGGCTCCTTGCTGAACACGAAGCTGCCCAAGGCCAGGCTGAGTTCAAGGCCATGCTGGAATCTCCAGAGCCTGTTTAGTTCCTTCCTCAGCTCAGTGGTACTTGGCTGTGCTCAGTCTCTGTTTATGCTGTCTCTGTGTAGGACAGAAGTTTTCACTGGGAGATTCATCAGCACAGTGTCATTTTTAGTAAAGCTGTGACTTTGAAATAATATTGAAACATCACTTGTTTCTTCACTGCAATTTAAAATTTTCTATCAATAATATATGATGCTAGTCAAATTCTATTTTCCTTATGCAATATCTTGATCAAGAGGGGTTTTTTCTCTTGCTAAGATACCTGATTACCAGGTAGGTTTTTGAGGATAACATTTTATCCCTCTGATTCAACAACACTTATGCCCCCCCTCTCCTCTTTATTCTTTCTTTCACAAAAGAAGAAATCACAAAGTTTAACCACATCCTTTATTTTTCTGTTTCCTCTAGTTTGAGCAAAGTGGAAAACTGAGAAACATGTTTAAAAAAAAATTCAAACCAGAAGAAGTCTCTGGTATTCCCTCAGCTAAAAAAGACCTTGTAATATACATTGGCAGAATTCACGAGTGATATCTATGCACATGATGGATTTTTATCTTTAATTTTCTCTTAGCAATTTTACTATTTTTATTCTGTAGGTCTTTTCCATTTGTATTTCATTACAGGCTCAATCATCTTTGCTTCAATTTTTTTTCCATGATTTTCTTCTTTTCCCCGTGTTTCTCCTGGTGGAAAACTGATTTTACAGCATTAAAAGATTTTGAAGGAAATCTTCCATATCTGCCCCAATTCTAAATTCTCATAGCAATTTGCTGGTAAATTTATCTTTCATTTAAGTTGCTAAATGGTTTCTTTTCCCTTCTGTTGCACTGTCATTTTTTTCCAATTATCCATCAGTTTCAGTATTTCTGTGCTTTAGAGATGAACAATAACAACTTCAGGCAGCATGCTGTATTAAATTATTTATTCTGCTCTCCTTATCAGGAGCCTGGTAGTCTACACACTCAGAAATGTACATGACATATAAAACCAATGCTTGGAAATTTAGACTCAGAGTGCTTTTGATCTTAGAACTATAGATTTAAACACATTAAAGCAAGCAGTCATTCAGATAAATTTACCATTTAAGTTTTTTGGACCAATGTATTGGAGAAGCTACAGCTGGTTATCACAGCACCCTCCAAAGAGCATCTCTAGAACTCCACTCTTGCAGGCTCCCTCATGGGTTTTGGCCAGACTCAACATGCTTTTTCAAATTACCCTTTATCTAACAGCTTCTCCCATTATTTGAATTACTGATAGTTAGCTTCACTCTGTTCATATTAATCATGGACATGATTAATCTACATTAATCTAAATTATTAATATAAATTAGTAAAACCCCACTGCAGCAAAGCAACACAGTGAAGCACATTATTAGTGAAAAGTTACAGTTTAGGTGGCAGGTTTTACCCTGACAGTGGATGTCACCTAACATGTTTTGCAGTGGCTGCCAGCACCAATTCAACACTTCCTATGTGCTTCTGATGAGACCTGAGCCATTTGAGGATAAATGCATGAGCATGCCACAGCTTGAATTCTGTTGGGCCGCCTGGAATAGTCTGTAACTCAAAATCTTCCTCTTCTCTGGCAAGAAACCCTCATCAAGCAGACAAATCTGTGAAAATCTGGTCTCTGACGTCAAGAAATCCCAGACTTTGGGTACCCCTCTCAGCACACAGGACATCTTCTGTGCTGCTGGAAGCTGCAGCTGCTCAGCTGAAGTAAAATATTGAAGACACTCATTATGTAGTTGCTCACCTGTTGGGTATATGACCCTCTCAATCACTGCTTTTCTTTATCTGCCTCTCTGGTTCAAGCAGGGGGTGACATCCTGCAAGCTCTCAGCTGGAGCTGAGCTCTTGGTGCTCCTGTTGCATATGAATCAGGGAATGATGCTGCAGCTCTGCCTTCAGCTCTGCAATTTACTCACTTGCATGGGAAAATAGCACTGTGCTCCAGCTGGACCATTTTATAAAGTCAGGGGTTTTTATTGGCTCCTACTTCTCATGAAAATTTCACATGGACCCTAAATAAAATAGTATTTGTTATTGAGATTCAAAACTTTTAACCAGGCCAAATACAGAAAAATCTATGCTTTTCCCCTGAATAATTTTTTCTGCTTATGACCTGAGCAAGGGTAGAAACTGATTTCTTCCTATGTTTTTGATAAGTCCCTGACTAAGCTGGCTAACCTTTTGAGGGCGCCATTCTGGCACTGGTGACAGAGGAATGATATGTTCCAGTGGGATATGTGCAAATTCAGTTCAAACCTCTCCAAGCAGGACAGGAACTAAATGTACCATATAGCAGAGGAACTTTTTAACCAGTGACTACTAAGCCTTTCTTCCAGGACTATCTGTTGCATCATCTAAAGAAAAATCCTGAAAGGTCTCTCTTTTTTTTTGATTTTTCATGAAAAAAAAATTCCTAAATTTCCAAATTCACATTGCTGACAAAGCATCTCTTTTATTTTCCATCCCCCCTCACAGCCTCAGCACAAGCAGTACTTTCCTGAGATCAATATACTTATTTTCCAGAGCAGCTTTGACATGCAGAACTAGCTGAAACAGAGCTGTATTTTAGCACCTTCTAAGACACCCCTGTCAAGTTAGGATTTAGGGAGGATCAGGAAGTCTGTATGAATGTAGCTAAATTTAAATTGTGCAGAGAGAAGGAACCACATTTCCATGCACCACAGTCAAAGCTTTTCCATTAATAAAGTAAAGGCATGTGAAAATAGGGGGAAACACAAAACACAAAGCTACATCTCTGTGTATGCCTAGCCAGGCCACAGGGTGTTTTTAACAATCCTCACATAGTTTAACCTTCTGTATGTTAGGTGAGGAGTTCTCTGCTGCAATTGCAAGATCCTGTCCTGGCTGTACAGGGTTTTCTTCACTCACCCTGCTCTTCTGAAGCTGCAGTATAAATCAAACACCTACGAGGAGAAGCAGAAAAGGAAGGAAAGTTGGGGTTATATCCCTTACCCTCTGGCACTATCAAGATTCTCATGAGAGGTTTCACACTGGTTTGTTTTTGAGAGTCTCTGATTGTGCAGTGCTCAATAACAACATGCTTGAGACCCCTCTGCCATGGTGGGCAAAGCTCTTCCAGCAAGAATAGCTCATCTTTCTTAATGGCACTTCCGTCTATTTTTTTTAAGCATAGGATTTAAACCTATCTTCAAACACTTGGAAAAAACTTTGCTGGTATTTGATGAGTGTATCTTTAGGTGCTGGAAGGATTTTGTCTGCAGAGTGGCTTTAGGGTGTTTTCCAAACCTAGAACCTGTTGCTGGGACTGAGGCAGGTGAAGAGGTCAATGCAGCTGAACCCAGTGAACCTCGTCTGTGTGAGCTCCTTCCTCAATCCTCTCCCTGCTTGGAACACCATCTCCAGCAAAGGGGATGTATAACCTCTTTACAGAATGATGAAAAACCAGGAGTGTCCTTGCTGAGCTGTGTCAGTGATGCTGCGATTCAGAGCAACTTGGTGTTCATGTGTGTGGAGGCCCAGGGGTCTGTCACCAAAATGCCTCGACCCTGGCAGGGGTGGCACAGGGGAGGGGAGTTGCCTCTCCAGGTCAGGGTGAGTAAAACCTTGTTCCCACGGGCCTCCACAGCCACCTTTGGGTTCTGCATGCTAATGGTTTGTAAAAATTGATATCACCCTTGTTCAGCCCCCATTTACCATTCATGGACCCTTCCTAGAATGTTCTTCCTTCCCTTAACCCCCACTGGCTCTGTTTTGCCACACTGTTCCACCCCTGTTATCCCCCTGGTTCTCCCAAGCCTTACCCACTCCCCTACACCTCTTTGCCTTGTCCCTGTTGCCCCTTGACCCTCAGATTCGCCCCTTTTGCCCCTCATTTAACCCTGTGCCTTCAGCCTGACCCAGTTCTGCTCCCTGAATTCATTGGAGGCTGTTCCATCCCGGGGTCCCTGGGACACCCAGACAAGGAGCTGTCCCTCAGCCTCTCCCGGTGCTCCCTGTGGCACGGGGCACACGTGGACACAGCAGCTGTGACAAAACTGCAGGGGTTGGGACCCTCAGAGCTGCCAGCACAGAACAGAAAAGCTGAGCTGTGCTCGGGCAGGTGGTGTGAGGATGGGCAGAGCAAATCCTGCTCCTCTAATGAGCTGCAGCTGGAGTGACAGAGCCCCAACAGCCTCCAGCAAGCTCAGTCCAGCCTTAAAAGGCAAATTTCTGTGGGTAGAAGTCATCTGTGCATATCCCAAGTCCTCCTGTGTTTAGTATTAAGGGAAGGAAGAACAAGTTTTGCAATCTGAGGCTCTGCCAGGGCCAAGTGAAGTTCAAATTAATATTAGAGTTACAAAATACTTGTTCACCTCAGGGCACCTTTCCTTTACCCATTCTTGTGACAAGTAACACAACTGTACAAATTATCATAATCCACATCAAAATTATTTCCTTGGCAAAGACAATCTCCATGCAGACACGTCTTGAAAACCAGCTTCTGCTAATAGAACCTTCCCTTTAAAACAAGCCTTTGGAAAGTTTAGTTGGTTTGTTTCAACTTCTGGTTTTTCAAGGAGATTTCTTCCTTCCTGGAAAGCCCTGGGTGCTTTTTGGGAGGGGTTTCTTTGTGTATCAGCAGCTCCTGAATACAGGACTTTGACAACCTCTGCACATTTTTGAAATACATACTCTGACTCTTTCTCACCTCCTACATCAATCTCCTTGGCAACAGAGTGACACCAGGCCACCTTGTGCTCCTATCCTGGCCTTTTCTTCTTTCAAAGGATTTGGAATTTCCCTGGTTTTTATCCTTTGTGTGTTCATCCCATACGTTAGTCTCTGGTTTTTGTGTTTGATGATTTATTGATAAATAAAATGTGTCCTGTTTTTCTATGCAGTCTTGATCCTCAACCAAAACACCACAAAGCTCAATAAAAACCCAAGCCACAAGGAATAAATCCAGGAGGTAGGAGCAGACAATAAGTATGGAGAAGGGAATATTCTAACAATATTTTTTTTCCTAAACACTGACTCTTTCCTCATGCATTTATATGAGGTTTTCTACACCAACTTTGACCATGAGTACTTTATAAAGTGCTGAATAATTTCTGTTTCAATTACAAATGGCTAAAACCTTTTCTGTTGGCCTGAATGTAGACATCTGAATATTCAAAAAATATGTCTGCATTTCTTTCTCTGCTATTTAATTAATGGATGATCAGGGTCATAATCTCTCAGTTATATTCAAATCTTAACCAAAAAAAAATAAAAAATATTTTCACAGCAATAGAAGTGGTGAAGTATCCAAGCTTTTAAATGAGCCTCTCTGTGCAAGCTCTGTAATAAACACACCTCCAACATATTCTGACCTCTTCATTTTTCATTGCAAAGATTAATAATAGGTAGCTTAGCAACGATGCTGTATTGTCAGTGTATGTTGGGGACTTGGCAGCATTCAAGGTTGATCTGCAATAAGCTTAGATTGAATGCCATTAGCTAGATGCCACTTTGCCTCTGGATTTTATTGCTAAATTTTTATTCGAGGAGGGGGAGAAAATATTGTGCTGACATGGTTAATATTTGCACCATAGCAGAAGGGTCTGGATCACTTCTGTGACTCATGTGTTGTAAAAGCCCTGTGATTAATTCTATTTTAACCATTTGAAAACGGAATCCATTTGGGATGGAGTAATCATTAAGCTGCATGCAGTTATGAACGCAATGGCTGTTGGCTTGATTCACAAGAATAAGGGTTCAAATGGCAGCTCTGAACCTGGAGAATCAGATACACTTGGTCCCACTCCTCTGGGAAAGCCAGATCCACAAGGAGATGATGTTAGTGCCTAAAACAGGCATGATGTGACTGCATCCAAAACTTTTAACTACAAAATCCTTCTTTAGCTGCTGCACAGAAAGAGCCATCAAATAAAACCTGTATGTGGGTGTTTGGGCAATGATGGGTTTTGCTGAAAAAGGTCAAAAATTAAACTGTTTATAGTTGTTGGACCTGCAAAAATCTCAAATGGGAGATTAATGCAGCCATTTTATTGTCATGGCTACAGAGAGAGACAATCAGTAAGAATTTCCTTGGTGCCTGGTCTTCCCCTTCACAATGTTTGATTAAGCCAGCAGCAAACTTCCATTGCCTTTTGAGGACAGAGGGATCTCACCCCAAATTTAATCAGTTAAGGCTGAAAAATGAACCAAAAACTCTGGAAAGTGATATGGATTGAACCTTTATGGCTTGCCAGTCACAAAACTTTAAACCTGCTTTGCCCAATCAGACAGGCAGAGCTGTGTAATTCTAGGGCAGCTTTCAGAGTGCTGAATAACACAAGACAAAGGGTTGGGAATTTCTTCCTGAAGCTTTAAAATGCCATAACATTTAACATCTGTCCCTCGACAACCAGGGCTTTCCAGGAAGGAAGAAATCTCCTTGAAAAACCAGAAGTTGTAACAAACCAACTAAACTTTCCAAAGGCTTGTTTTAAAGGGAAGGTTCTATCAGCAGAAGCTGGTTTTCAAGACGTGTCTGCATGGAGATTTTCTTTGCCAAGGAAATAATTTTGATGTGGATTATGATAATTTGTACAGTTGTGTTACTTGTCCCAAGGATGGGTAAAGGAAAGGTGCCCTGAGGTGAACAAGTATTTTGTAACTCTAATATTAATTTGAACTTCACTTGGCCCTGAGCTTCAGCAGGAGCTCAGTAATTCCCTACCATGTTGGAAAAGTTGCAATTTTCGTTCATTTTTCACTGCTACATAGGCCTAGACATGTCTCTCTCTGCCCCAGCATTTCCTTCTCCCCAAATGTCTATTTTTGCAGATTTTCATGGGACAATCTGACTCAATACCAGAGTCAGACATTGATGAGGAGAACAACAAACCTGTTCTGGAGCAGATTTTTAAGCTGTGGCACATGAAGTAGGTGGCCCATGACCCTTGAGATAATAAGTGTAGCCAATTTCCTTAATCTATCTGTTTTCCTCTGTAATTTCCATGTTTCTAGGGAATCAATTTCTAGTGGCAAAAATGAAGAATTATGACATTTAAAAAAAAAGAGAGGAAGTCATATCAATGCTTCATTTAGTGTTCCTGCTACCACATGGTTAATGGCATGATTGAATTTTTCTTTCCCTTGAAAATGTTTATACTCAGTAAAATGTCATTTCTTCTGCTTGAGATTAGAGAAAATGCAATTATAAATCCAGATCTGATGCATAATTTTCTAATACAGTCAATTTTTCCCACTGTTCCCATACTACAGCCATCTCTAATTTATTTCTCATTAGGCTCTGGCATCACTAGTTACAAGTAAAGCATTCAGAAGTAAATCAACAGACCTGAGAAGAATTTTTAATAATTATTCTTTAAAAGTACACCAAAAGTTAAATTATTCAGTCATATAAGGCTTTTTTGCTTTAATTTCTATTTCAGAATTTTTTAAAAATTCAACTGCCTCCTCTTTTTTCTTCACATCTATTAATCTGTACCCTGGGTAGTCTGTCCCGAGTGCATTTATCATAAATTGGTTTTCTCAAGTCGTTATCACCAAGGAAAATCAAACCAAAATTTATTCCAGCTACTCATGTTATATTTCATATTGCATATTCTCTGGAGACCAGCCTATGAGCTTTGAAGTCTCTCTCTTGAGAAGAAATAGCCTTTCCTGGTTGCTTTGCTGGTTTGCAGTCAGGCACATGAGAGCAGCTCTTCTCTCTCTCTGTGGTGCTTCATATATTATGGACAGGGGAAAAAAAAATCCCAAACTACCAACATTCAAGCTCCTGCTTAGTCTGCAGGTACAGCTGTCCCTGATAGGAACCCAGGGCACAGGACCTGCCTTTGGGCCCATTTAGTGATGATTTGTGGCACCATCGTCCATCCAGCCCAAAAATGCCCATAAAATACAGAATAATGCCCATAAAACACAAAATACAGAATTTAATTCCTTGGTTCCACCCCTGGAGAATTGTCCCTGCTGAGTTTATGCAGATTGGTGTGTCCATGTGCTCCTCACCTGAGCACACTTTGTCCTGTTAAAATGCCCATGGTGATTCTTCCCTCTTGGAATTTTGTTCACTTTAAGTTAGTGGAGTGGGGCCCCTTGTTCTTTTAAGGGAATTCCCTGGTACTCTGAGGCCTGGGGCTCCTGCACAGAGGCGCTTCTACTGCTGGCAATTATTAAATTATTAGGGATTTTTTAAAAGTACTCATTTTTTATTAGCTCCTCTCACAAATGCCATATGATTTGGTCCATTTAATTGAATCTAATAGAGCTCTGTGATTTGCTAGTGTATTTTTACTTGCGAAACCCAAGGCTCATTTTATTCATTAGTGAGTGAAAATATGTGATAAAAACTTGAATTCATGTACTTTTCTCATTTGAAATGTGCATTTTGCACCTCTCCAAAGGAATACATTCAACATGCCTTGCTCATTTTTGCTTCAGTCCCTTGCACAGCATTTCCTTATTAAAATACTGAATTAGGGAGTTAATGAGGACACACAGGGCCTTACACCTTTAGGTCTCTTCTCCTCCTGTGCAGATTGACAGTGCTGAAGGAGGTTGCCCCTGTAAAGAATATTTAGTGCCCCTTCTCCTATGAATTCTGTTGGATTATCTGCCCCGTCTATGACAGGTGTGAAGTGCCCAGGATGTCACACCACTTATTGTTTATTATCCAAACCAACAAATCAGTGAATAACCTGCATTGGAATTTTGGTGCCAGTCAAAGAAAATATTGGAAAACAACAACAATAACAAAAAACCAATAATATCAACAATGTAACAAAAATGAAATTTATACCAATGCAGTGGTCTATGAAATCACTGATGGCAACAGAAGAGTATTAAAAAATAGAATAAATAGGCAGTTTACTTTATACCAACACAAACTGTTCTGCATTATTTGTATACTAGTTTTCCCAGTGCGTTGTGGAAGCAATAGCAAACTAAGAGTGATGCATAATATGAAAATAACCCACTGCCAAATGAGCATCTGCTTTCAATTAAACAGGTGTATCACAAATTCAGCATGTTCATAAGCTTAATTACAGATGGTTATTAGCAGGTAGTAGATTAATAATTAAACATAGTTGAAGAATTACTGTACTCTTTCTTTATAAACTTACTTTGCTTGTTTAAAATAAATTTACTGTTCTCAAACTGATGGTGTTGAGGAGTACATCTATAATTTAAACAAAATTTGGGAGTGGGAATAGTTTAAGATGCACCTTATTTATTATTTTGAGGTTTTTGATTATTGACTTCAGGTCATTCATGCTATCAGTACTTTGCTATAGGTAACATCAAAAGTATTCCTCTCAGAAGGCAGTGAGTTATCTTCCTTCTCAAACACTGAATGCTGAGTGTCAAAAGTTCAGCCTCCACAACTGGAGATGTCTGAAACTGGAATTCCTATTAGCAAACATTGACCTTTTTCTTGTGTGTCTCCCCAAAGGCATTTGACTGAAGAATTCCTACATGAGATAGATACTGACCAGGAATTACGGACTCAAACGTCTGAAGTGCCTGAAAAATTTATTGCCAGTGAGTTTTGGTTTTGATGAGCCGACTTGAGACCACCAAGGAGCCTTCACTGCCCAAAAGAACAAACTGGTAGGGTCTGGGGCAGCATCTGCAAGCTGGTATAAGATTTACAGAGAAGCAAAGCCAACCAACAAACAAGAAATGTAACATGTACAGGTAATGTTACACGTGGTGGGTTTACACTGAGAGTCAAAAAAAGGGCAACAACAGCTCCCCCACCATGTTATTTTTGGGTAGAGATCTGTCCAAGTAGAAAAGTCTCCTGCAGAGCAGTTTTGGCCCAGCACAGCATCTATGAGAGTCCTCCTTGCTCACTTTTGGACAACCCCAAGGACAGATCATTGCTCTCCTGGGCTTCCTGCTGAGCACTCCCTCCTCTGGACAGCACAACTATTAAAACACTAAATAAGTAGTGGGCCAGTCATCTTTTTGTCTCATGTTAAAAAAAAAATATATGGGGACATCTCTCATCTGGTTTGGAGAACCAGATTCAGTCAGAATGTGAACAAGAAGTAAACTTGTGTTGCTGTTTCATGAAATCATGGTGGCTTTCCTTGACTTGCCTGTACTTGGGGAGAAAAAAACCACATTGTTGATATGGTGTTATTTCATATTTTCCTCCTTTGCTGCCACTAGTTTAATTGACCCCATACTTCACTACTGTTCACTGACAGCCCACTTGTGTCTGTTCCTCTGTGGTTTATGCCCCAGTCCTCATCTTCAGCTGCATAAATTGGCTGACTCGAAAACTGCTGATCCAGACCTGTCATGATGTTTTCCTCAGCTTTGTAAATTATGTTTTCCAGGTGAAGGACATTGTGTTAATGAACATTCTGTATGGGCCTGCTTCACTTCAGGCTGTGTTGTCTGAGAGATGTGAAAAGTCAAAGTGAACTTCATACAGTTGAACACAAGCAGGGAGAAAGATAAAAACAACAGCTGAGAACCTCTCCAGTATGAAGGGAAAAATAATTAGATTTCCCTCACAGACCAGCACACAAATCTTTTTGCTTATATCTTTCTCACCAAGGAATGACAGAGAAAATTCTGTCATTAATTTTCAAATTAAATGAGCCTTAATATCAGCTTCTCCAGCTAGTTCTGCTGTGAGGTCATGGGCACAGCTCAGGAGTTTCACAGAGTATGAGCCAGGCAGCAGCTGAGTTGAGTAGTAAAAACTGTACTAAGCTCCTCCTTATCCCTGGACATTAATGTGGGAAAACCGAACTACTCTAATTAATTTCTAAATCTCTGTACTTCCTCTTGTTTTCCCTTCCTTCCCCACTTTTCTCTGACATGTCATGTAGCATCTCTCTATGTTAGTCCAGACTTTACACAGTGGAAGACAATTTTCTTTTCTTTCCTTCTTGCCCAACACACCAAACTTAACTCAAGCAGAATTAAAACTAAGGAGCAACTGCATGAAATGCTGCCCTTGTTCATGTAAATCTGAGATAGTAACCACAATAGATTGAAAATTGAATTTTCATTCCGTAGGCACATCCTTTTAATTTAGAAACCATGCCAAATGTAAAAGGGTTGAGGGAAGCAGAGTTTAAATTTAATGAGATGTTTTAATTTCATAGTTTCAAATTTTGTTTCACTTCAGTGACTTCATTGTTTTCTGTTGGATGGCACAGCACAGCTGAGACAATGGAAATGAAATGCTGTGATAATGCCACTGAAACTGCAGTAAAAACAGAAGACTCTCCAACACCATTTTTAGTGTTAGAGAATGAAGGCAGTGTTTTATTCTGGCCAGGGTGTTGATGTGGCCAGTGCAACAGAAACCATTGCACCCACACATTGCCCAGGTTGTGCAGAGAAAATCACTCCATGACACATGCATTTTTACTACACTTTTCACACAGTCAAAACCCATATAAATGCATTGGTCCAGTGCCCATTGGTCCCAAGTCCTGCAGTTCTTGGTAGCTGGTTTTCTATTAGATAGGTATTTCTTTGCCTCCGATGCTAATTAGGTTCTCATTTTTATCTCTTTTTTCCCAGACCAAGCCAGGGGTGATGTTTGGAGTTGATGGTTGTTAATGGTCATTAATGGTTCTTATCTTTTGTGGATCTTCTGTGCCACTCCCAGTCTGTTGAGATGTTATGGTCATCAGACCTGGCCTGGTGGAACAAAAGCTACCTCAGTTCCCTTCCCCGGGGAAACAGGTGAACAAAACTGACTGAAGTTACATTAAAAAAAATTTAAACTTTGTATCATTTCCACAGTAACTTCCCACACAGAAGATTGAGTAACCTGATCTGTTATAGTGTGTTCTGATTTTTGTAAATCAGTTTTATTTGGTGGTGCAAAAATCTGTAGGAAAGCTCTCAAGCAATTCCCCAGTGTTGCCCCAGAAGAAATGACACAGGTTATATTTCAGACATACCTGCAGCCTGGCTGATTTACTCTACAAACTGCAGAGCTGCTTCAGACTGCCACAAGCACAAGGAAATCTATCCAATAAATCCATTAACAATTTTCTTTTCCTGTATCCTTTCACCACCATGACACAGTCACCTTCAGTGGACATACAAATTACTGGGTTCATTTTATAATAACCTTTTAAATACTTAGTTGGCACTTGGAACAGCCAAATTTAGCTGGATTATTATAATGCTAGAAATAAGCATAGGCATTTTGTCTATTATTCTGGCTTCTTGTCACAAAAGCTCTGACTGAACATTGCTTCAAAGTTATTATCAGCTACTCACAAGGTCTGTGCTCCTTGTCACTACCCCACAGAGAGCACAGATTATTTGGGTTTGGGGTTGATGTTAGAAGTCACTGGTGAATGAGATTCAAGTCAAGTTGGAAAGTATCCATTTTTAATGTCTTTAAAAAGAACTAATCAGATTGCAAATACATGAAGTAGTATTTGCTGAATGGACTTTTTTCCTTCTATTGATCCATAGCAAATTTATAAGGTGCTTTGAACTAGAATCACTTGAAAAAATGAGTTGGTTTAGGATATTTGGAAACATCCATCAAAGAGATGCAGTTTTGCATCTCTTAGAAGCAGCATTTGGGCTCATTGGGAAACCCATCTGTTTGTCCAGTATTATGATGTAGAAAAGCTCATGAAAACTTTATATAATGCAGGTGAGTGATCTCATACTCTTGTCTTCAGCAGAACTAAGTGAACTAAGAACTAAGCACAACTAAACTCTTCCGATGGAGTTTTACAGGGATTTTATTTCTTCTTACTGTCACCAGTATTTTAAAGACAGAGATGTGTTTTAATTTCTATTTTCACAGTAGAATGAGTGTTTGTCATATACCATAGAATGACCAAAAGATTCAACCTGGTCTCACTTTCAGAGCTCTTAATTTGGATCAGCTTCAAGGGAACTAGTCCAGGCTTAAATATTTTTAGTGGGAGCAGGAAAACTTGGTTCAGTATGGGTTTGGTCCTGATTTCAGATGTGGTTGTGACACCACAGCTCTTAACTTGATTCAGAACCTTGGGTTAAGTGCATTAGCTGTGTGGCCTCGTCCTTTGCAGGTGGAAATTACTGCAGGACCATTTAAATAAAGTCTTAATCAGGTGCCATACAAACTCCTGATTAAGGTTTTTAAATAACAAACTTGAAGTTAAAACCAGCAGGGCATAAGAAATTCCCAGAGCAGTGAATACAGAATCATTAATCTGAACCACTTTGAGTTTCTGCTCTGAATGTGTTAGTAGAGTGCTTAATTAAATTGTGATCCTGCTCTTAGGAAAGTATCTGCTGTGAGCATACATTAATTTTTTGCTAATCAGAGATGCCATGCAGTAGAACTCATAGAAGCAAGTTGTCATTTAGTATTTGAATATGGAATAAAAGAATTTCATGGAAAATATTTGCTTTCCCTTAAGTAGCAATCACTGCAACATGAGATCAGCAAGAACATCAGCATGGAGGTCTGGCTGCATGGCAAATCTCCCAGAATTGTGTGGACCAGGATGAGGACAGAGCATGGTTCCTCCACATCCCTGTGGCTCCTGTTTGCAAAGCACAACTAACAGAGATTCAGTGATGTCAATGGAAAAACAGAGTAAACCAAGTCAGAGTCAGAATTTTTACTTTTCCTTTCTATTTACCAGCTGGGTTAGCCCAACCAGTTTTGTAGAAGAAGCCATCACAACAATGCACAAATTCGATGCTAGAGAGAACCAAAGCAGTGTTTTTTATTTTGCCCAGGATCTTCTACATTTTCACTGCAGGGTACCCTGAGGTGCAACTCAGCCTCAGTTTCCTCCATTGCTGAGGAAATAGGTCCTGGTCCCTCACTCAGGGGGCTGGGGTCAGTTGTTTAGCTGAGGTTATTTCTAGAATCTCATTGATGAGGAGCAGGAGAGCTCCCAGGAGCCCCAGCTCTCGAGGCAGGCAGAGCAGGCAGGACACATTGGGGTAGCAAAGTTGCTTCTTCTCTTCAGGCTGTGAGTCCTTTTTTTGCTGCAAAATTGGTGTCCCGTGGATGGAGATTTGTGCTGAGACATCATCTGGAGGAGAGTTGGGATTCTGTGAAGCTCCTTAGTCATCTAAAGAGATTAGGTGTTGTTGATCTTTGGTGTTATAAATATGCATGGAATGGGGATGAATAGCCTGTAAATTACTGTTTGAATGGCCTCAGTTCTGGGCTCTGCAAATATTTCTTCTACACACTTTCTGCTGCTCTTTTCCAGACTCTTCCATGCATTTCCTTAGTCTGGGGGTGACTGGCTCCTGCCAATCACTGGGATGAAGGGTACTATTTACTCTTGACAAAGGTGGCATTTCCCCCAGCACAGAATTGGCCCCCACCAAGCCACATGTGAAGTTTGTGCCAGTGAAAACTGTGTCTCCACCACTGATCTTCCCAGTGTCAAGTGACACAACAGTGCCACAGCCAGAGCCACTCATGGTGGGCTCAGCATCACCTCCAGAGAATTCCAGCCTCACAGACAGGATGATTCTCTGTAGGTTTTGGCATTTCTTTTCATGAATTGTGACTAAGCAGGGGAGGTTCCAAATGGGAAATTCAACTGGTACTGACAGAATGTAAATTAAAACCTGGGAAGGAGGAAGAAAGGATTCCCCAGGATGAACTAATAGGTCACTGCAGGAAAGCTGAGCCCTGGAAGTCCAGCAGGACTAAAATTGACGGGAATGTTACCAGCTCTGGGCTAACTGACCTTTCCTGTGTTCAGTAAATGTGCACACCCTGAGTTTGAGACTGGATTTGGATTTAACAGAGCAGTTCTTCACACATTGAAGTTTCAGTAATTCAAGGCTCTGGCAAAGTGCCTACTGCTACAATTTCAATTTAGTTAAAAAGGGGCAAGAAAGCTCAGCCCATCCCAGGAGGTTCCCAACTACTCTTTGCAGGAATTAGGGAGTTTCTTAGACTCCCCATGCAGCAAAGCTCAAATGTGCAGCTGAAAATTAAGTTCCTTTTATAGGTATTTCTTATATATCCACTAATTTAAGGAAACAAGTTCTTTACAGCAAGTAAATATAAGGTATGTGCATAATATTAGCGTGCTTAAAAAGGGAAAACAATACAATATGTTCTCTGTGTGACTGGAGTATCCCCAGTGCTTGTTTTCCAATTAAGTGAAAAACCACAGAAAAGATAGGATATATAAAAAGAATATCTCTGCAGTCACATCCAGGATATTGGTAGAAGCAACTAACAATAATTGTTTGTCTCAGAAGAATGTTTTGAGAACTAACACATATCTGAAAATATGCTTTTAGTTCTGGGATGAAAGACCCTGGACAAATATAAGCCTTTGCAATATTTTGAACCAGTCTGGCAAAATTTCTTCTCCTCTAATCCAATTCCTCTTTGCTGGAACTACTTGCACTAGAAGATGGAAATAACAACAAGGAAATTAAGGACATTGTTTTTTCTTCTTATATAAGAAGTCACAGCTTTGTTCAACTAAGAATTACCTGTATGATTAGATGGGGTTATTGCTGGTTAGTTAAACATTAAAATAGTTCTTGCAATCAGTTAAAACACCATCTTAGCTTTTTATGATATCTGATATGAGACTTTTCACATGCAAGTCAGAATTTGACAAAGTCTTAGAGATTGGTAGCACTTGTGTTGGTCTCTTAAAGCTGCACACAGAAAAAACAACTGTGTTAAACAAATATGACTTTGAGGCCTATATGTAGAAATATTAACTTTCAAGGTGGGATATAAACTAACTGATTTGGAGGCTCTGTTGATTTGATATGACAGTGCAGAATTTTTATCTCATCAGTGAGTGATAGTTTGCATAGGAAGTTTGCAAACACAATATGTTTTTGTTATATAATATACAGTTAATTTTGCCCACCACCACAAGGGAAATTTTGGAGTAATTTTATCAACGTGTTCTGTAATGAAATGAATTTTGGGGCTCCCAGGCTCTGTAACTTTCTCAGAAGAAGAAATAACTCTTCTTAGTCTCACTCTGGAAGTTGCTGGCAACTATAAAAGTCTATAAATACTTTAAACAGGAACATTTTAAAAGATTAGGAATTAACGATGGTGACATTAGCTGCTCCTTTCTCCCATTTCAGAAACCTGAACGAGTAAAAGCAAAGGGAAGCAGGTGGGGGGAGTTCAGAAGGAAAATCTAGAGAAAATTAATGCAGCTCAGAGCCAGGTGCAGGAGTTTCAACAAAGAATGGGACTAAAGGATGGGTGATCCAAGACATTGGCAGCATGCAGGTATCACATGTGCTGAGTGTCTGGTTTCCTGTTTTTACTGCATTTATCCCATTTATCCCAGTTTTTACAGCATTTATCCCATGCCTGGAAGAATGTCCAAGGCTGAAACCCAGTAGCTGGTTTGGAAGAAACCGCTCTCGTGGAAATTCCAGAGCACGAGATGTTGTGTGAGATGCTTTGGAAGAAGAGCATGCTCTCTTTGCAATTCCTGCATGTATCCACCTCTCCAAAATCAACCTGCCTTTCCCCCAGGAAAAGCTGTAGCTCAGAGAGAGCCTTGCAGCTTCCCCACAGCCCCCAGCTCCCAGGCAGAACTGGGTGTGGGAGGATTTTGGTATTTAAGGAAGGGAAGAGGTCCCTGCTTGCACTGGAGCATGGCCAAAAGGAGGAGAGTGGCTGTGTCTGCACTGAAATTGATTTTAGCTTGGGATTTTAGCTTTTGCATTTTTCATGCATTTGTAATCCTGCAGTTCTTTAGTGTGTAACTCTAAACTCCATGCCCAGTGCTGGCTGCTGCTTCCCCATTTGGGTCGGACACAGCAATTCCTCTCTAGGCCTGGCAATCAGAGGCCTAACGCTGGTGCCTCAGGCCTCGCTGCCTCAGGCCCCAGAAATGGAAACTAAAGGGACTTGGGGGGAGCAAACTTGGGGTAAATGACTTCATTAACTAAGCTGTAATTGGATGATTAACCCCCAATAGGCAAATGGACCAAACTTATAAAAGTGTGAAAACCCCGTTGTCCTTTTTGGGTGTAGGCCCTGGGGATGCTTTATCAGCCCTAAATGTACCTGAAGGCCCTTCAAAAATATAAACACTTTTTTATTATCTTTACTTTGTCTGGCCTCTGTTTTTAGGAAAGCCCAAAAAAGCACCTGAAAATCAGCATGAGACAGAGCTGGAAGCACAGCCCTGGTAAGGCTGAGAACCAAGTGCTCCAGCACATCCTGCAGCAGAGGAAAACAGCTGTGCAAAATGCTCCCATCCTGTGTGAGGGCAGATAAAATAACTTCCAGCCTTTGTGGGGAATGAACTACCCCTGGCTCCATGCTCTGATCACCCTCTTTGGATGGAGGCCATGGAAAGAACCAACTGCGACCCATGTATAACTCTCTTATTTTCAAATGATCTGAAAATTACTGAAATGCCTTCTAAAAGAAAGGCTCTGGCAATGCCTGAGTCTCAGGTGAGGCGTTGCTGGCATTTGTCCTGCTGCTGCTCAGGGGACACTGGGGATATGCAGGGAGCCTGAAGCCCTGCAGGCTCATCCTCTGCCTCCACATTTCCTCTGAAGTTTGGACTTAATTTTGTGCAGCTTTTACAGCACTGAGAGGTGCTATAAAAGGAAGTATCTGTAAAATGATGCTGCAGAGAGATTAAAAAAATCCTTATAAACAGATGGAATGAGGTGAGCCCCATGTATTTCCACACCAAAGTTGCATAATCTCAGGCAAATTAATGTTTTAATGATTTGGCTTATTCAAGATTTGTAAGTCCTACTTCAGGCTTTATCTCTTCGCTCCATTGGCTTTAGTTAAACTTATCTGCATCTTATGAGTTTTAGTGAGCTCATTACGAAGCAAACTAAACAAACAAAACATGGTCCATGTAGATGAATTGCTCTGAATTCCCCATCTCTATATTTTTGCTATTTCATGTGATCTTGTGAACAAAGAAATTAGTTGTAACTGTTTGCAGATTATTGCAATGAATGTATTACTCTTGTCAGGATTGATTTAAGGGGAAAGTGGCTAGATTCTGATTTTTATCAACAATATTCCTCTGCCCAGAAGTCTTGGTAAGCATGAAATGAGGAATTGAGTACCCTGCTTTCATTGTCAGACTCTGGATCTCAGACAAAAACTCTTTCCAGAGTCTGTATCTGATAAATTATTGGAAACCAGAGTAGCATTTGAGGTGCCTGGATAAAGAGGCAATAAAAATATTTTCTATTTGTTTACACTGAAAAATATCATATACTGTACTGTCAAGTCTGAAAAATTGATGCTTCTGACTTCACAAATATTCAGCAGCCTAATAGAAATGTCAGATGTGTGTGGCTCTGAGAGAGGAAAAGGAGAAAGAAAAGAAACAATCAGCCACATAACAAATGTTCATTTATTTTCATCAGATTTGATACTTCATCATGCAAGTGATAGATCCAAAGACCAAGAAAGTTTATAGACCTTCTTTTCTTCTTGATTTCAAAGATTTTTGATTAAGCACTATAGAGTAGCAGGGTTGAGTTGCAGCTATTTAACATCACCAGTTCTTGCTGGAAAATTGGTGTCCTATGGATGGAGATTTGTGCTTTTAAAAGCAAGAGGCTGGGGCTGCCTTCCAGCAAATTCCAACAGGAGGAGCATGTGGGTTTGGGGATCAAGCAGAATCATTTTGGTTCTGCAGGATTTCCCCCTGTTCATGTGCAGATTGGAGAGTTGTGTTAAGAGTGGGAGAGGGAGCAATCTTCTACCCTTTCATTTTTTAAATTATTTTTTTGTAACTTACTGTTTTCTGCTTTAGAAAGGAGAAAAGAAAGTCACATCATAGTGGGAGAGATGAATGGATTTTTTTATCTGTTTGGCTGAAATTGCAAAGAGTAGTAAAAATAGAACTTTTGAACTGGAGGGTCCAAACCTTAGAATGTGGAAGCTCAGATCTCTGTTCACCAAGGAAACAAAGATGATCCTTGGGGAAAGCAGCAGCAGCAGCTGGTGGAAATTGGCATTTTTGCTGCCAAGAGCTGTCAGAGCTGGACATTCTGCAGTTGTCCCTTAGCTTTATTGTGTGCCCACAGTGAAAACACAAGAAGGTAAGAAGTCTGAAATCGAAGCCCACTAAGATACAGAAAAAAATAGCAGTCTTGCTTCTTTCAATTTCTTTGTAAACAGCTTTCAGTCCCTAAGTTCTAAGCCAAAGCAGATCAGTTTTATGATGGTCTTCACTTTCTCTATAGTATCTTAGAATAGATTATCCTTTGGGCAATAGCTGTGTTTTGGTGTAATTACAAAATTAGAGCAAATGCATGTAAATGAGCTACATGGGGCATAATCAGCTGTAGGATTTTTGTGGCAATCATACACAGCGCATATGAAGTCCATGGACTTCATGTCCAAGTAATGGAGCTGTCAGCAGCCATTAAGGATGATAAAGTTGCAGCTTTCAAGACCTGGATG
This sequence comes from Anthoscopus minutus, assembly GCA_013399455.1. NCBI lineage: Eukaryota > Metazoa > Chordata > Aves > Passeriformes > Paridae > Anthoscopus > Anthoscopus minutus. The sequence continues at coordinate 155,890 of VWYI01002108.1, read as the reverse complement.
TGAGAAGCAGGAAGGATTGGATATGCATTAAAAATGCAGCCCCAGGGGGATGGTTCAGCTGCTGGAGGGGCTGGAGCAGTCCCTGCATGTTCTGCTGGCCTGAAAGCATAGAAGGAGATTCAGGTTTGAGGAACAAAACAAATTTCAGACCCCTGGACTTTGGGGTCTGTTCATTTTCAAGGGGCCATTTCTGTATCACACTGATGTTTAATTGTGGTGTTCAGGGGATGGTTGGACTTGCTGAGCTTGGAGGTCTTCCCAAACCTGAATGATTCCATGATTTAAATTTCTAAAGGAGTGTGATTTCAGAATATTGAACTAGGTTAAAGGAGTATTTTCTTTTCTGAGGCAGAACTCATGATTTTACTAATGAAGAAGTTACCCTATGCCTAAACTGTTCCTGGATATAGGAAAGGCCAGGACAGCAAAACACTACAACTGTGAAGCAGAATTTTGTTCTTACTCAGCCCTAACTACCACTGTGCCCCATTATATCAGCATGGAAAAAAATGCTTAAAATGTCTTTGAATCCCTGAGTACCAAAAAAACCCTCATGTCTTCAAATAAAGGCTCAGAATTGCATTCTCTCAGGAACTTGTTATTTTTGTATTTGACCTAAACTTGTTCCTAAATCTCATGGATTTAACAGGAGTTAAGTGAAAACATACAAGTGGAGAAATTATTGTCTGTATAACTGGTACTCATTTGCAGAAAAATGAAATTACTCACATAAGAAACAACAGGAAAAAGAAACTGGTCTCAGATGAATGGATATTGCTGTGGCATAATAGTCCCTGATAGTCTGTAACTTTTGTTTGTGCAAGCTAAATGGTGCAATTTTAATTACCATAATGCTCAAATCACTGTAAGGATTACAGGATGTTTGTGTTGCTGAAAATCTAATTTATTTTTTTTCTTCCAATTTTTAAGTGGGAACTCATGAGCAGCCATTCTGTCATTACCCTGTGGTTCTTTTGAAGAGCCTTGGGATTTTCAGGAGAGAATGAAAGCACAGATACTGTGATGCCACAGTCCTGCTATAAATAGCTGTTTGGGGTGGGTTTTGCTTGCCAGCTTGGGCTTCTAAAGGCAGCATTTTGCTATTTCTTTCTCTGAACATGGATGGCTGCAGAGTCAGGAGGGTAAAAGACAAAAACAAATATCACTTAGCTACTTCTGGCTCTCCTGAGCACTGGGTGCCCCTCCCTGCCTCTCCTGTGTAGGTAAAGCCCTGTAGCACCCAAAAATTACTATACAGTACCCTTGGAAAGAATGGCCTAAGTTGAAAAATAAGTGCCATGGACTTTAAGAATATTGAAATGAAGAAAATAGGAAAAATTGAGGCAGGTTATATTGAACTGCCAGGAACTCTGTGGAAGTGGTGCTTTTGGAAAAACAGCAGGAGACAACAAATAAATAAACCAGCAGCAGAATTGCCAGAAGCTGTCAAATCAGAACCAGCAGTAAAGCAGAAATATATAGTTAGTATCAATGTGAATAAGCATTTGTTAACCACATCAAGGACAGACAGACAGTTGTGCAAAGCCATAACATCACTGGTGTTTTCAAAAGATAATTGTTCCTGTCGGTGGCAGCTGGTAGCTGACACCCTGTTCTCATCTCTGTGACTATCTTAATCAAATGTGTGCGGGAAAAGAACCATGAAATCATTTCTAGGGAAAAAAAACAACCCCAAAACATTACCCTGTTAGTTTTGAATGATGGAGTGATCCTGCCATCCTTTTTTCCCTGAGTTTCCCATAAGGGAGTCTGCTAGGAACTGACACAATCAAGAGGTGACTGCAGAATTTAGGGAAGTATCAATCAGGTGGGGCCCTGGCCTGGCCCTGTGCTCAGCGAGGTACTGCTGGGAGCTGAAAACATTTTGTTTCCCCACCAAGTGTTTTTCCACAGTCAGCAGTGGTGAATTTTCCCAGCTCAGCCTGGGCAGCTTTGGGAGTGCTGATCCCAGAGGTGCTCGGTTTTATTTAAGATTTTTGAAGATGAATGCTGCCTTGTAAATCCACACAAACCAAATGCAGGGTAGAGGGATGGCAACACAACAAAGGGTTTTGGAGCCTGCCCACAAACAACATTGTCTGATTCCTTGTGTAGGCAATGGCTAGTGCCTGTGACCACTCCATGTCCATAATTAAGTTTTTGAGTTTTCCAGGTTACTAACTCTGGAAGCTTCTAAGGAACTGAGTGTTCCCTGGGCTGCAAACAAGGACTTGGGAGACAGGTCTGGGCAGCAGTGAAAGAAAACTGCTGGAAAATAACTGCGGTTTCAATCACTTCCCCAGCCAGTGAATTCTGAGCTGTATTTTATTAAAATTAAAGTAATTTTAGTTGGATGAGCTAATTATACCAGACCATCTTTCTGTAGTGCTCCTATAGCGACTGTCAATTCTGCAGGGCATCTCTTAGTACACATGTTCTAATTTCTGCAATTCCTGTAACTCTGCAGGAGCAGGTCACCTGAAATGCTCACAGAATAATCCTCCCCAGCCCTCAGACAGGCTGCTTTGATAAGTGTGCTCATGAAGAGCTTTTGAAACAGAAGCCAGCAGCTGCACAGTGCTGCTGCCTCCACGGCATGGGCAACGTTTCATCAGCTTCTTTTTAATGTGCGACTTTGTTTTCTCGTCTGGGATTATGTCTGATAAGGACAATCTAAAACTTTCTCTAGCAGTTGCAGCAAAACTCTAGGCAGAGATGCCTCTCTGCACGGGGAAGAAAAACACCTCTCTAAAAATGTGCAGTTTCTAAAGCTGAGCTAGGCTGGGAGAAGCTGTGCTACCAAATGTGCATCATCAAAGTTCACAGTGCTCCTCGCTTTCTTTCTCTTCCTCTCATCCTTTAGGATTCTGAAGCAGTACACTTCAAGGGTTTGACAAGAAAGAGGCAGATATTCCCTTTTGTGCAAATCTGCTTGATGCTTAGGAGCACTGTTCATTCAAAAACTCCATTAAGGTACTCTCCTAGTGGTGTGGCTCTGACAGAGAAACAGAATTAATTCCACAGCAAGGAAAAAGGGAAAAAAACCCAAGAAAAGCCATCTTGCAAGTTTGTCATTCCAGAGAATATTGTAAGCTATCATTAATTAATATATCCTGTTAAATAGGGTATATTGATTCTTATCTAGAGGGGAGAAACGTGTGCAAAAATTCAAATAGAACAGTATGGACACAAATTTCCCTCCTAAAAGGGTTGTGGTGGGTTTTGCACTGGCTAAAATCAGCAGTGCACCTACTAGAATTATTTACTCATTTCCTGCTGTGAAATATGAATTTGGAGGACGGTAAAGCAGGCTCAAAACTTAAAAGGTATAAAGAAAACTTTATTAACAGAAATTAATAACTGGGTGTCTGACCGGCAGCTCCTCAAGACTGGGAGCCAAGAGAGGGATTGCCCAAGCTTGCCTGTCTTTAAAATGTGAATATCCCAGAGCCAGACCCAGCTTCTAAATGGTTTAATAGGTTGTCAGTTCTCAGAGCCGGCCAGTTATTGGTTTCTGCCAGGCACAGAGGAAGCTCTTAGCAGCTTCTCTCAGAAGAAATAACTTCCGTGGGTGGCTTCTTCCCTCCTCACCAAATGTCAATTAATGCAAAACCTGCACAGTGGCCCTTAGGAGTCTGGTCCAGAGCCATTTGTATTTCAGAAATCATTCCCCTGTGCAGTGCAGAGAGTGAAACAATTCCCTGGATCCTTCTGGTAGAATTGTGGTCAGCTGGAACATAATATGGGCTTTTCTGAAACCTAATCTCCCACTGTAAAGGCTGGAATATTCCTATAATTGTGAAAAATTGAGCACTCTCTTTTGGACTAAATTGATATTTATATAATCCCAATGAACAACAGATTCCTTAGAAGGCCTGCTGGCCAAGATTTACAAAGTTTGGAAAGGAAAAGTGTGTTTTTATTTATTTGCACAGCACAGTTCCTCGCAGCAGTGCTCCAGCCATTCATCAAAGGCACATTTTATGTGACTTTGCACAAGAAATAATGATTCATTCTTCTGGCCCCAAAAGCCTTCAAGTTTACAAAAAAAGGATACAACAGGCAGAGACATCCAGATGAGTAGTAAGACATGACAGAGGGTTTGGTCAGCTTCACTCAAAATCACAGACCTTAGAAAATGTCTCCTTTGAAAAACAATGTGTGAGAGTGGAACAACTCCTTTAGCTTTGAAATGAAGATATGCAATAAATAGCATAAAAAGCAAACACAGATGTCACCTGAAGACACAGAGGACTTGCTTCACTCTGACAATCAAAATGTTTCTGTCTTATTCTTTGTCTTACAATGAAATTTGTCAAAATCGGTATATCCTGCAGAATTTCTCAATTTTGCAGAAAGCTTCTTTGTTTCAGAAAACTAATTGTCAGATTTTTTTTTCTTGTTGCCTTTATAATCTTGTTATATCAAGATTTTATCATCTCCTTAAAAAACGGTGGGAGAATACTCTGATCATATTTATGTTATGAAAAAATGGGTAAAAATGTACAAAAACCAGATTTTTCTGGATTTCAAATTACAAAGTGGCATTTGTGGTTTGATGAAGTGTACTGAGGCTGCTTGCACCATTCTTTTGGAGTTTTAATAGCTTTTTGTGCCTAATGAGCCTTTCCATTAAAGCATGTGCCACTGGGAAGAGGTGGCTCTCCATGTATTTATAATTACACATTAAGCAAACTTTTCAGTTTAGAATAAAACATCTGTTATGATATTTTGAATATGTGGCAGCTAATGCAACATAGTAGTTGTGCTAGGAAAAACATGGGGCTGAAAGACTTCAAAAATACAGTGCTTGAAAACCCCAATAAACTACTGTCTTTGTAGATATTTCTTATGTATTATAACTGCTGTGACTTTAGACAGCTCTCTGAATAATTTTCAAAGTTAAATTTCCTACTACTGTAGCTATGCATGTTCAAACACTCAATTCTTTTACAATATTTTAAATCAATTATCAAGTGATATATGGAAAAAACCACCATGCATTGTTTGTTGTACAATACTTTTAATCAAAAAGAGGTAAGAAAGAAGCAGTCATGCATAAAAGAACTGTAAAACAGGCAAGAGAGAATTGCAGAAACAAATGTTGGCACAGATTTAGTCACACTAGCCAGGTTACCAGATATATATTTCCCATCTTTAAGTGTACTTTGCTACAAAACAATGAGATGAATTGGCCACATTGCCTTTTGTTTGTAGGTTGGGATCCAGTGCCTGAGCCTCTGCCTGCAGTCAGTGAGGACCTTTTACAATGCATAGGGGGTTTGCAAATGGTCCTACCTGAACATTTACTTCACAAATATCACACCTCTTCTTTCAAAAACAAAGCAAAAACCCCAACACACCAGTCATTTTTTGTCCAAAGTCCAACTAATGCTGTGTTTAGACTGAAGTGTAGGTCACAAGTGTGATTCCTGAGGGATGGGAGGATGAGTGCTTGGTTCCCTGCAGCACCAGGGTTGCTGTGCACAGCAGCCTCTGGGTGTGAGCTCAGGCCACCCTGATTCTTCAGCCCATGAACATTCTTTACCTTAGCAATGAATATGTAAATCTGCAGTGCTGTTCTCTGGTTTGTCATAGAAAGAATCAGACCCCGAGCTTCTATCAGTACCAGTCCACCTGCTTTGCTGATAACATATGCTAAGTACACTAATAAAGCCTTTTCCCTTTCCCTGTCTAAAGCTCAGACTCAGAGTTCATCCCCAGTATTTAGGTTTTACTTGTTTCTTAAAAAACAAAGACTCAAAGGGGGATGAATTTTTGTCACGACAACCTTGAGCCTTGACTTTTCCATAACTCATACCGTGTAAGTCATGGCTTAGGCACTGTGACAAGGCTGGGGGGAAATAACAGCACCTGGGATTTGCAGCTGCCTGTGGCACATCTCAGGAATGTGTCTTCCCTTTAAACAGCCCCAGAGGTGCAGTTTCTTCAAGGATCACACACTGTGCAATGCCAGGGTTTACTTCTCCACAAAGGTGACAGGTGTACTTGGTTTGCTTTTCTTGCACTCCTGTGGCAGAGCGTGGGGCATTGATGTGTCCTTGTCCTTGGAGCTCTGATCTCTGCTCTGCTCCTGGCTCCCCATGGCAGCTCTCACTGGGAACAAGCACCAGGCTTTCCCTGGAGTGCTGATACCCAGGATTGCTGGAGCAATCCTGCCCAGACGGCAGGAGACTGGTGCATGCCACCCATCCTTTCAGCAGCTGTGGTGATAAAGCCACTATTTCACCATGTGATAGAATTATTAACTAATTACCTTATTTCCTGTGTCTGTACATCTCCTTTCATTCATTCATTCCCACCTAAATGCTTTCCCCTGCATGTATGTAGTTATTATTTTAGTAGCACCTCAGAGGCCTAAAATACTACAGGCACCCTACTGTTTTAGGGAGAGTTAATTAAGTTTCTCTGCTCTCTCTTTTCCATGTGTTTAATACCTATTAAATGTGCATTATCTGGCACATAAGAGTAGCTGGCAATGATACAGGACCCCACTGTGGCAGGTGAGGCAGTTTTCTCCCTGCTTTATAAATTTTGAGTAGATGGGCTGGTTTAGGATGGGGAAGAGCAGTCTCATTGTGGGTACAAGCACTTGGAGGGGCATGGAAGTTAAGCAGAGTAAATCTATGAGAGCCTAGCTGAGAATGCATTTCTCTGGCAGTTAAAGAAAAAATAATTATTCTGAGTCATCCTTGGTGCCCTTTCCACCACTGACCTAAAGAATTCCCCTCTAGTGCATATATTGCATTGATGTTTTGGGTTTTTGGGGGGTTTTTTGGGGGGGTGTTTGGTGGTTTTGTGTGAGGTTTTTTTATTTGGTTTTTGGTTTTATGGGGTTTTTTTTTGTTTTGCTTGTTGTTTTGGTTTTTTTGCAGAAGTGACAGCTTGAAATTTGGTTAGAATGGAGATGGCATTTTCCTGGGGTTTGGCTAATGTTATGTGATTCCAAACATAACTACTGCTACCAGGAAAGCTGGGTTAGAAATTCCTGAGAACCACTGCCCAGAAGAGCTTAGTAATTAAAGAAATTGGGATGAAAAAAGAATTGAGTATACTGAAACTAGCATTTGATGCAGTGAGTGGTCATGAGTTACTGCTGATCACCGTACTGAGAATTTTAGCTCAGACTTCTTTGATCCATTTATATGATCCTTTGGTAATCTTGCTAAAGTAAATATATTTTTTGAGGACCATGACCTGGTTTTATCAGTGCCCACACCCTGAATATGCTCAGCACAACAAATTGTTGTCCCAAATAAAGATCCACATGGCGGCCCAAGGGATTAAATTTCATTTATTTATGTGCATGTGTTTTCTCCTGCAAATGCATTTGTTAGACAGGCATTAAGTGACACAAGTGAAATAGTAAATGTTTCACTTTTGGAGGCAGTCAGGGAAAATAAATCTGTATTTATGAATTTGGTTTTGTTTATCTTTCTAGCTAAGATAATATATTAATTTGTGCAAATCCAAGAAGTTGTAAATAAGAATACAGGCAACCTTAAAAGGTCAGGCAGAGTATGATCCAAACAATATTTTCTGCCTCATACATACTTTCTCCCTAATTGGAAGGGTAAGCAGATATTCTGTGGCTGCTTTTTACACTGTTTGGGTGAAAACACAGTTGGTTTTGGTAAAAACATTGCAGTCCTAATGATTGCAGTGCCAGCTGGAATCTTTAGGATGTTTATGTCCCCTGCACACATAATAACTTCAACTCTTCTCAGTCCTTCTGGTTTCACTGGTGGATGGCAGGATGGCAACCCAAATGCCAACCAACATGCCTGCTAATTGATTTTTGCAATTTTCAGTGAATGTTACCGTGTGGAAACTAGCTTCTGCTGCCAGCAGGAATGCCAGTTAAAACTGTGATGATTCTTCTTGAATCTTTCATTGTATTTCCATCCCTTCCTGGCTCAGTGGTGTGTGCTGACTGCCACCTGATAGGTCTTTAATGGCATCCTTTGAAGGCAGACATGGGAATTTCTGGTCTGTGACTATGCAAAAGGAATGAACATCCCCAGTGCTCAATGACAGCCTGTTTTCAGACATTGTATATTAACTTCTTTCCTGTGTGACCACATACGTGTCCGTGTGCATTTTCTGACTTTTGCTGTGTCTCTCCTCTCCTGACTGCGGTGTTTCCTTGCACCCTTGGATTATTTCTTTGGCTGAAGGATTAAGGAGTGGAACGTGGCAATCCTGAGGAAATACAAGGTTGATTTTGGCTCCTCCTGGTCCTTGTGCTGGAAAAATATTAAGGAGGAAATAAATGTCTTCCACTAGGCTCACCTGAGACAGGCCTTGTAAAAATGAGTCAACAAAATGAAATGCTGGGAATGCTGAAGGAGAAGGACACACAAAGGAGCTGGTGAGAGCTGAGTGTCACTGCAGAGGAGACAGATCTTCTTTATTTTAGGGGTTTTTTTCTTTTCTTTAAGAAAAAAGATGCAAACAAAGAAAATTAAAATATTGTCTTGCTGGCAATAGTGAGCTGGATCTGAGTTCCTTTACTCATAAACCCATACACATCTTTAGGTGTTGTGACACCATTTATTTTAGCTGGTTTACAACACAGCCCGAGTTCCACATGTACCACGTCCTCGTGGATCTCCCAGAGACAGAAACCAGGGATTGACTCAGTCCTTGATGTTATTGTGTATAATTTGGGAACCTTCTCATCAGGAAGGCAAGCACCATCTCAGATTTACAAATTTCTCTCACATAATTATCAAAGAGAATATCCTGAACAAGTCTCTGCATTGGCTCTTGAATTAAACACAAACAAAAGATCTTCAAAACAGTTCTCCTTCATGAGCAACCCAGAAATCCCAATCTTGTCAGACTCCCTTTCCTTCTGAATGCCTGGCCAGCCACAGAGATGCATTTCAACCTGCCAGAAATCGTATTTTCCAGCCTTTTTTCTTATTCTTTCTGAAGATGTTTGTTAATGAACCTCCTTGAACAGTCACAGAGGAGGATGAAAGGCCAGGGCACCGAGTGGAAAAGCAATGCAGATTGGAAAAGACAGAAAGTTTATTTAATTATTTCTTTTCCTGATCTCAACTCCCTCAAGTAATCTTTAAAAGGATGTTTAAAGCTTCCTGTTAAAACTTTTCTACATTTAACTGTAATAATTAGAAGCAGATAAGGTAGCACTCAGGGAAAAGAGGAAAAATTTCACAACTGATTTCAACCACTGCTGGTCATGTTTGGGGGTGGATGGGATATTCAGCAGAGTTCACAGCTGTCTTTTTAACTTGTTTTTTATTTTTTAATCCGTTTTACTTGAATTTCACTTGTGAAGAATGAAAATCTTCATTTCGTGCCTGTTACTTGCCAACCCTCTGAATTCTAAATGGGCACTAATGACTGAGCAGCAGCGAGCTGAGCTTTATTTGAGGATGGAGTTTATGATTCTGCCAGTAAAGTGAAAGGTGTGGGTTGAAAGAAGGAACTGGGGGTGTGGGAGAAGTAGAGGGATTGAAACAGTCTTGGTCAGGTTCCCAGGAAGTGGCGCTGCACTTTGCATGCTGCTCACCACATGGATCACCCTCCCAGTGGAATGCTCAGGATTGATTGTTCCTAATGAGAACATAAACCCAGGAAGTCTGGTATCATGCCTACATCAATGACTAATTCTGGTCATTTAAAGAGGACATAAAACCCCCCTAATGAATCTACTGATTCCAAAAGGGAAGGGAAGTGCTGATGTGATATTCTAACTACCAAGATTTCAGACATAATTAATATTCATTCTCAGCCATGCTTTTCTCAGGATTGTTAGACTATCTTAAATGTAGACTAAGACTATTACAGGTAAATGTCTTCAGCTTTTTCCAGGGTAGATGGAAATCACTGGTCTAATAGCTTCTGGTCAGGCTGAATTTTTGATGTAGAAGTAACCCAAGGGCTCATTTAATTCCTCTGTCATCTTAGACTTGAAGAAACAGGAAGAGAGTAAAATATTTATGGACAATAGTCACTAGAATATCATATACACTTGGAGTAGGGGCCAGAAATAAAGCCATCCATGGGCTTTAGGAACAGGGACAGCACAGTCACAGCTGTCACATATGTCCCTATTATTTACTGTGAAGCTGATGTCAACAAGAGTGAGTGACTTTCTTCTTTTGGTCACTGGGCTGGGACAGGAGAGGACTCTGCAGGTGAGGCTTTGATGAGGGCTCAGATGGACAGGGGTCACCTCTGCTGCCAGCAGGCACATTTGGTCTGATTTTAGCCCTGTGTCCTATAAATTTTCTATTGCATCCCCAAAGAAGGAATGTCCATAAAGTCCCAGAGTGGCACAGGCTCGAAATGGAGACTGACCTGCCCAGTCTCTGTTGAGAGCAGGCTCACCTGGAGCAGGTTGCTCAGGACCTTCTCCAATTGGCTTTTCAATTCCTTCAAAACTGAGACTGCCAAAACTTGCTGGGCAGCATGTTAATGTTTTCTGGATATGCCAAACAAATAAATTAATCCATGCTGAAATTCCTTGGAAAACAATGAAGTTAGAGTTGGCAAATGTTTCTCTAAAGTGCTTGTTTCTCTTGTTTGCATTTTTTAATACGCCTTGCTTAACCACACTATTAAAAATTTCTTTTCAAAAAGCTGGATACAGTTGCTCAAATTTATAAAAATACAGCAGGATTTGTGTCCAAAAAAATAAATCCTAGGAATCAACAGGTTGCTTGCAGTAGTCTCTGCTAGTGAGAAGGGCTCAGGAGCTGGCACCTCTCCGAGCCCATGGCAGCGCGTCGGTTTTATTTGTTCTGCTCAATCCTGTGTTATTACACAGCAGTGAAATTGCAATTAAAAATTTATATGCTGCTCTTTTCCCCCAGTGCACACAGGACAAATCTGCTGGGCTGGCAGCGCTTGAGATGAGGCACTTCTGGGAGTTCCAGCAGCTACTGCTCAATGATTTCCAGGTGCTGTCTTCTCTGGCATGAGAGCACTGCCAAGCCTTTGTTGGAACTTGAGCTCACACAGGTTGTTCCCCATGCACAATTTACCCCATAAATGAGCTTTTATGGATGAACACAGCCCTTCCCCCCAAACTGAGCAGGTCCTGCAAAGGCTTCATGACTAAAATCCACAGGAGTTGTTTTAGTCAGATTAATAATGCTTCAGAAGGGTAATTCTGAATTTCTGATTTCCTTCCATTGCTCTCCAGCTGTTCCCTTACCCAGTCCTCAAGAGGTTATGCATGTGGCTTTTTTCCCCCAGATGTTACAGAGCTAAACAGCAGAGGATGGAGCTCACTGGCGCTCAGAGAAACAGGCCCAGAACCACTGAATTTTATGAGTCAGCTTGGCCATGGCTTGTGTGCTGCTCAGTCCTGAGCTGCTTGTCCAGGGAAGGTGTCAGGCCAGGTACAGCAACAGCAGCCAATCTGATAAGGGACATACCAGGGATCTCCTTTATCCCAGCTGCTGAGGGATGCAGAGCAATGAGGTTTTGCCCAGGCTCTTTCTTCTGCTGCTCCACAGTGGACATTTCCAGCAGCAAGGACTGGGCAGGAATTAGGGGAGAGGTGTCATGCATTTTACCTGTATGCAGAGATCATAAATAATGCCTCACTAATCCCAAAGGGGACACCAGTGTCAAATGCCATCACTTAGCAAAGTCAGCCTCCCAAGATGCAGATAAGTGTAATCTCTAAACCAGAAGCTCTGTGTTGGGTCCTTATGCCAGTTCAAATGCTGATGGATTTATATTGTGAAATACTTCATCCTGGCATTCCCCCTCCCCACTGTGCTTTAATCTCAACTGCACACACCACTGCCTCTTTATGCAATAATTAATAATAAATCTTCAAGTAATCTGGTTATAACATGATCCTCAGCCTGTTACTTCCATTATGTGTGAGACAAAGCAAACTAACAGATGATTTGGAGACTCCTGAAGCAGTGTTAGCTGCTTCAATGGGGATTTTCAGTCACTTAAATATGGAAAGATTTTGCTAGACATTGGAACTGTATGGCAGAATGTGTCTGGCTGCTTTGGCTGTTGCACTGAAGTAACCTAGGGATAACTTTAATAAAATTTTGAGACTTTCCTTAAGACAGGAATCTTCTCACAGACCTATGTGGGTCTTGGAAACTTTTAACAGCAGCTCATTAGTCAGCCTTATGTTAGATATTAGTGATAGATAAGGCTTTTCTGGGCCTCTACAGAGTGGTTTGTGGTAACTGCCATGGTGCAGTTGGACACCACACACTGCCCACACATTTATCACAAACCCTCCAGCTGGTGTTAAACCAAGTGGCTCCATATGTGGAGCTCTGCTGGCACCCTTTCCCCAGTGTCTCACCTGGAGGTTTGGTTTCCATCTGATCCATCAGCCAGGCTGTTCTCCCCCGTGGTTCCCTTCCTTCAAACCCTAAACTGCCCCATTTGCAAAACTGGGAAAGTATGGTAGGTCCTGTTTGGAAATGCTGCACATGCACTTTGGCACCTTATTCACAGGGATTGTCAAATGTCTGCTTGCCTTGGACAGATTTTTTTGTGGGAGAAAGCAAATTTGTGTATTTGGCTGGCTAGAAAAGGATGTTTGAATGTGTATAAACTGACACCTAATGTTACACAGTCTTCCAATCCCTTTCTGGAGCATATGTGTGTCCCAGCACTTACCAATACAGAAGGGAGAAAAAGGGAGAGGAAATGAAGCTGAATCTATCCAGAACACTGGCATAAAACTGCTACCCTAATATGTAAACAGTTTTAATTTAGGGAACTGACTGAGGGTAAAGAAGGGATATTCCCAAAGCTTGGAGTGGTGTTTGTATTTGCTGATTAATTCCTAATGAGGGCAAGAAGCACTTAAAGGAATACAATAAAGGTACATTTTCTCTTTTCATTTGGAAACATAACATCTGAGAATCATTTATTAGCAAAACACCAACTCTGTCTACACATTTCTAAATAGAATGTTAGAGCAAATGAATTTTAATTTTTGTGTTTGTAATTTGTTAATACAACTACTCTACAATACAGTTAGGTGCTTTCAAATCTTTCAGTGTTAATTAAAAAGCTAATAACTTGAAAAGCTATAAACACTGAGGTAGAGGGGCTAGTTCTCCAAGGATAATAACCCTTTATTTGTCATGTAGTAGTGATCCCTTTACTAGAAGGCCAGGCTTAGTACTGCATGTGGCACTTTGTTACTCCACTCCTCTGTGCTGCCTGGTAGATATCCCCATAAACAGTGCAGGGGTTGATTCCCTAGAACAAATCAGCATATTCAGAGTTAAATGCAAGCAGAAAAAAGAAACAACTGCACCACTTCAGCCCACAAACTTTTCTTCCCTTCTCTGCTTTCAACTGCTCTGACCCATCTAGACCCACCTGCCTGTCTGTGGATTGACTGATGCTTGGCACAGGGTGAGAAATTCTTTTCTGACTCCTAAAGCATCTCCAGCTCCTCTTGTAGTCTGATAGGGACTGTGAGCAACTCTGAAATGCCAACAAGCCAACCATGAGCAGTGGGGTGTGTTTGTCAGAGGAGGTGTCCTTGCAGCTCTGAAACTCAGGGCTGCAGTTTTGGGAAATACCCCTCCATCAGAGCTGGTTGTGGTATTTTTGGGTTTTGGGGGGAATTTTTTCATGTCCCAAATTAAAAAAAAGGGAAAGGAAAATTTAAAGAAAAAGGAAATTCAGGGTTTCTCACTGGAATCTTTGCTTCTGTGAGTCTCCTGAAACAATTCATTAGGGTTTCTCAGCAGCTTGTGCTTCCCTGGGACTGCCCAGGGGATGAAGTTCCACTTGCAGCGCTACCTCAGTGTGGATGTTCAGAGCAGCCCCACAGGGCTAATCACAGCTGAGGGGAGCAGCATTCTGTTATCTCTGTGCATGCTCAAAGCACTGCAATTCATGTTGTACTGCTGCAAACTAATTGTGGTAGGCTAGAACATGAATCACTCTTTCCTGTGCTGTGTCTATTCTTTAGTCAGTGGGAATGGAAGGAAGATTTTATTTAAAGGTAGTGATCCTGTTCCTACATTAACTTCATCTGGATGTAGCCTGGTTTTAATACAGTAATACAGTGACTTGTGACTTTATGCTGGTGGAGGAGGAAAATGCTTTACATCAGACATACTGTGGTCTGGCACTGATGGTTTTAAATCTTCTAAAATAAGATACCTGTTCTAACCACAAATGGACTTGCTCTGTAGTTATGTAAATGAAGCACAAAAAAAAAATGAGGCTGGGCCACCTCACAGAAGGAAAATCTGTGTTTTAAATGGTAATGAAATGGTGACTTTAAGCCCCATACACCCAGCCAGCACCACGCACACAGCACAAAGAGGCTGAGGCTGAGATTTAAAACAATCCAACAAGACAAATGCTGGAGCTGGGGAACAACACCCCCTCTTAATGGTGCACCTCAGCATCCTCTCAGCACACAGCCATTTACCTCGGGCAAATCATTAATTCTGCCCAGCCTTTTTGACAAATGGCACGGTGATGAGCTTCCTAAAAGGCACTCAAAGGAAGCCCTGCACGCTGCAGTCAGTTCAGATTGTTTAATGTATGTCAGACCTGAATTGTGTTGGAAGAAGTTGTGAGTGATGGATTCTCTTGCTGTTTCCACACGGGCAAGGCTGTGCAGCTGCTCCATGTGCTGTTTATTGCACTGCATTATGGATCAGGTGGTTTTGCCAGCAGATACATAAACACAAAACGGGGGGAGGGAAGAAGAGCACAAGAGAACAGATTCATGTATTGCCCAATATACAGCTCTTAGCAATAATGTAGAAAACTTTAAAACACTTGTGTGCAAATATTTTGGAACTGTAGCTCTGAAATGAGTTCTTTGCTGTGTTCTTGCACAGAGCATGGTGGCTTTACCAGGAAACCACTCTTCCTTCTGTTGGGATCATCTTATAGCTACTGCACTGCTGCTACAGGACACCTGCAATCCCAACAGCCTGCCCTGAAAATGACATCACATCCTAAAAAAAGAGCTCCACTCTTTAATTTCTTCCTGCTTTAAGGGGATTTTAGGTGCTCAGTCCATTTGTAAACCTGCTGTTCAAACTGCTGAGATGTAGGTGTATAGCAAGAAATATCGAAAAAGCACTCACCAGGCACTGATTTCCAAGCACCCACCATGCATGGATTTCCAGCATGGAATGCCAGCAGGCATTAGGGAATTCTCTGCTTAGGGATTTATTGGTAAATCCAACTGGGCTGCCCTCTTGGCAGTCAAATCACTGTTCTGTTCTGTCTGTGAGCACTCACAGGAGATGCTAGACCCCCACACGGCTGGGTTCTCCCAGGCTGGCTGTAAATTCCTTCCTGATCAGCACTCAGATGGTCCAGAGGTGTTCCAGCTGGTCCAGAGGGGCCAGCTGCAGTCAGCACAGCCCCTGGGAGATGCCAAGGGAGGGCTGAAACTGGTGACAGTCGCTGCTCACCCATGGGAGAACACAGCCCTTCAGTCTGGCACTGCAGCAGGACTAATCAGAATAAATCACCACTTGGAGCCAGGAAGGGTGTCAGAACTTGGCTCTTTATCAGTTGTTATGGAACTGGCTTGGAACTTGGCACCCACGTAGCTGGGAATCACCACTTGTGTTGACCACAAGACACTGGCATTTTGTCAGGGCAGTTTTTTGGCTTTCAGAGGATCACCTAACTACCACCTAACCTGGAAGGGTTCACTTCTGTTTCTTTAAATCTCATGAATGCTGTGCAGAACTGAAGGCCATTACAGTTTTCCTGGATGAGCTGTCATGGAGAGCAACAGGAGAGACAGCACATTGCAAACCTGAGGTAATATTTAGACATTTTGTCTCTGACTATGAAGTCCAGTGGTAGAACCTGTGATTTCTCAGGGAGGCTGTATGAACACAGGCACATTGTCAGGGTATAAATTGCTGTTTGTTAGCTCTGGAACAAGCTAACTGATGAGCACTGCCAGGCCACCAGAGCCAGGGACACATTTCATGGAGTGAAAGGGACCTGACAGCCAGCACAGTGTGAGATAGCAAACCTGCTTCTCCAGACATACTTCCCTTCTAAGACACAACATATGCTAAATATCTGTAATTGTTTTGGAGTCGAGGGGTTTTGGCATCACCTAATACTTACAGTGTACTACTTCACATGAGATTGTTTTAATATTGAGCACAAATATAGCCCTTTTTAATAATTAAGCCTTTTGAAGGTCATGACAGATGCCAAGATGGTTTTTTCTATGATTTGCATAAGAGAGGTAAAGATATGAGCTACCCATCCTGAGCTCACGGATTGGCTTTGTCAGTATTAAACCTCAAACTCAAAATATTACTCCTTTCCCATGCATTTCCCCAAAATTTCTAGACCATGCTATCCCTAGAAAGAAGCAAAAAGAATTCAACAGTCTCTTGGGTGAGCTCTAATTCAAATCCTCATAGGATTGAAGACTATTTATTCTCAAATATTACATCCTCAGCCTGGTAGAAGAAATAAATTTAACCAGCCAAAACCATTTCTGAATTATACCTAGCAGGTTGGATCCATCTCTTCTGCATCTTGGAATTACTGCTAAAATGCTTACAAAATACCAGTCCATGGAAAAAACAGCTTAATTCTAGACAGTGCTAATATTGAATGCAAGAGTATGAGGATTGATAGTCCTTGTAATCTCTTATCTAAACATAGAAGAGCTGCATATGCTGTTCATAAAGCACTGAAATCAATCATCAGAGTGGCAGGCAGGTAATTGGGAAGCTCCTGCCTGTGCTGACCAGGAGAGGATAACAGGTTTCAGCAGGTTTTTGGGTTTTTTTCCAAAAATTATTCCCTGTCTCAGGCTTCAAATTTCAAAATCTAAAGCAAGTCAGTTAAAATGCCCGAGTGTGAACACTCAGAAAGCCAGCCTGGCTTTCAGAACTGCAGAAACCTTGTGCTCCTTGCACAGCTTCAGAGAGCATGAGGGTTATCCAGCACTGCAGGTAGAAAGGCCTAAAAACACAAAGAGAAGGGAGCCAGAGCTCAGTGCTGGCTGCTGCTACCTGACTGCAAAGAGAGGATTCAGAGCTGTGCATCCTGGTTAGAGATAAAAACCAATTATGTCTGCATGGCCCTACAAGCAGCATCAGATTTTAATTAAGTCCATTTAAATGTTAAGATTTAAAACAATTATGTGACTGCACAGCTCTGAAATTTTGACAATCAAGGTTTTGTAAGAGGGATCTTGGAGCATTTAAGAACAGTTCTGTTTACATGTTCAATCAGATGAGGACAGTCAGAAAGACTCCATAATTAAAGTTTGTTGCTAAAAGCCTTCTCCATGTATTAAACATTAACAGAATGTTTCTAACTATGAAATGAACTAGAGCTAACTAAAACTTGTAGGAATTAGCACTATTGACTTTCTGATTTTTCAGATTAGTTACATTAATTCTAAATACTGTCTTCTTCCAGGAAGAGGCTGGTCAAAACAATATTAAAAATTGACTGTGCCTCATTCAAACATTGAGAAAAGAATATGCCCTTTGCATTTTTTTAACTTTGGGGGTTTTTTGGCACCTGCCTTTCACTAAGATTGCTGGCATTTATCCTCTTTTATAACAGCACCAATAATTATTTTGCTTTGTGTTTTATAGCTTCATAATACAAATGGAAGTTGTTTCCATTGTTCACAGAAGCACAGTTTAGCTCTAGAGGTGTGTGTGGAATTGGCAATGGTCCCACTTCTCTGCACATTACACAAGTCCTCTCAGCCCCTCAGATGGGAGAATTTATCTTCCTAACTCCAGAACAGCAGTTGTTTCCCTTATCAAGGCCCTTATGTATCCCTTATGTGGGTTTTTTTGGAGGGTTTATGGTCTGTTTTGGTTTGGGGTTTTTTGTTTCGTTTTTCAGGGCTTTTTTTTGCTGGTTTGGGATTTTGGCATTTTTATATTGTTGGGTTTTGGTTTCGTTGGGGTTTTGTTTGCTTGTTTTTTTTATTTTCACAAATTGTGTTTAGGATCGTGGTCTTGCAAGGAGTGTGTGTGTGGGCAGAGCTGTGCATCCCTTGTGGCCCCTGAGGTGTGAAATGCAAACTCTGGTTTGCCTCCTCACGTCCTGTCCCAGAGCTGCCCTCTGGCAGGAAGGGCTGGTGGCACTGATGCTGTGGGTTGCAGGCACAGCTTTCTGCAAGCAGAGCAAGCTGACAGTTGGCTGGGTGGCAGTGGAAAAGCAACGGAAGAAATGTGGGAATTTTATTTCTTTTTTATATCCTGTGATAGCAAAGCATCTTCTTTCAACAGACCATGCCTTAAATCTTTGCTGCTGCATGTTGCATTTATTCTCTGATGACTCGTAGCACGATGGCAAATCCTATCTTTTCTTCCTTAACATGGTGGTACTTTTAAAAGTGCAAACAAAAAAATATCTCATGTAAGCTTTCAAATGACTTGAATAAGTTACAAGTTGCACAGTATGTGTTAGCATTTGTTTCAGAGTTTCTTTGAAGATAAACAAAAGGCTCTGGAAAAAGGTTGGCCCTCTTCCTTCTCTGGAGACATTGTCCTCTCCTTTCTTTTCCTCTCCACTATCTAATTGCTATCACCCAAATAGAAAACTCACCCAAGTTCTAGAAATATTTACATGCTGCTCAGCACAACAGAGTCCTGATTTTAACTTGATGTCTTTAGATGCCACCTTTATGCTGGTCAATAAATAACCGTTCCTAAAAATACCCATGGACATGAAACTTGATTAAAAGCAGCACCTGGGTCTGCATCAAAATTTCCTTTTGACAATTCTTCAGCTGTAATCCAGCATAAACTCTGTGGTATATTACAGAATAACTCCCTGGTAGTACCATAATGGCTCAGCCTGCTCTGTCCAGCCGTGCCTTGCTCCTCCAGGACACTGCAGGGAAGGTGCAGCACTGGGGTAGTAATTTCATCTTAATTTTCTACTTGGAGTCTGAAACTCAGATGAAATTGGCATCAAAACATCCTCTTGGGTCTAGGTTTTGATGCCTTGGGCTTTTGGGATTTCTGTTCTGCATTGCTGTGTGGCTTTTGTTCAGGGTGCTGAGATCCTTTCACAAGGTGATGAAGACACAACAATCCCACTCCAACTGGGACTCAAGGACAACTTTTGTAAACTTCAGGCTCAAAGTGAAACAACGTGGAAGGAACAGGGCAGGCAAATGAAGGTCCTGTGTGCAAATGGACCCAAACCTATAAAAAGAGTGGGATCTTGGCACTGGCCTCCCTCCCTTTGGCCTCCATCTGTGGAGCCATCCAGGCAGAGCCTGGTTTGTAGCACTGCTGCTGTCTGGGGGTGACCTCTCCATAAATCTCCTTTATTCCCCTAACTCCATCCAGCCTCTGGTCCAGCTCTTCCAGGCATCAGTTTAAAATGATGCTTGGTGAGAACTGGAAGGGGCTTTGGCCTCTGCATGGATTTGGGCTGACCTGGGAAGCTGCTCTGGTCTCCCAGGGTGATAATGAGAGCACGTGGGTCCCCCTGGCTCAGATTAGGGCTAGGCCACTCCACATTTGCCAAGGATTTAAGCAGTTCTCTAGGGGTGCATGCAGGAACACATGTCCTTTATGAAGAGGATTTTACACTTCTGTTTTCAATTACAGGGTAATTGATCAGAGTGCTGATTTGACACCTTATTTTTCCCATCCCCGATAAAATCTGCTTGTAAATGCAGAGCCATCAAAACAATTGACACTGTCAGAGCTTAAAACACGTTATCTCAAACTGAGTACTGTCTTTTCCCCTTTTAAAAGCACGTTCTTTATAAAGGAGGCACTGCCATAAGTACAAGTTCTGTGCACAGAATCACACATGACCACTGCAGCAATTAGATGCCCACACAAGGAGTGAGCAGCAAGGCACTGCTGGGAGTGGCTCAGAGTGAAATCCTCCATGAGCTGATGCTGATGGAGCGAGGCTGAAGGCTGAGAGCTGTGAAATGCAGCAGGTAGGAACTGCTGCACTACAACTCAAGGCTCTGGGCTCTTACTAGAATCACAAAATAGCCCCATGCAAATGTCGTTTAAAGATGCAAGGGCAAGTAATCAGGCAGAGCTGAGGCCACACCTCAGCTAAGGGTCCTGAAGTCTTGAATGGTGACAAGTTATTCCATTAGAAAAATAAAGGGGGGGAAATGGTTATTTTAGATTGGGTTAAAATAAATAAATGGGTTAAAATATTTAAGTATGAGTACATTTGAAATGTTTTGTCTCATGGGAAATTCATATTTAAAACACATATTTGGATGTTTATGTTCTCCACACTGTTTCTGTCGAGAAGGTAAAAAAAAATTGCTCCCATATTCTGGGTTTATTTTTTGGCAAGTTACACCACTGACAACTTGCAGGTTTTGTAAAAAAAATATTATGTAGCAATTTGATCTTTTAGTTTCCTTAGCATAATGTCCAGCCAGGAGAAATACTGGCATCTTTGGCTCCTTTTTTGGATCAGAGGGTTTGAAGGGTGTTTGTCTTAGTAAATAAGTACATCATCATAGATCCAAAATGATCCTGGCTCTACACTGAGGTTTATTACCAGGTACAGATTGCCCAGAGAAGTTGTTGATGCCCCAAGCCTGGAAGTGTTTAAGGTTGGATGGAGCTCTGAGCAACCTCGTCTAGTGGAAGGTGTCCTGCCCATGACAGGGGAGTGGAACTGGATGATATTTAAGGTCCCTTCCAACCCAAACCATTTTATGATTCTATACAGGAAATGTTCAACTGAGCATACTTGGAAGTCCCCTGTTTTCCTTCAGTATTTTTTGGGCTGAAAACATTTATTATCAGAACACTGGAAGATGAATCTTGATCCAGCTGAAATTCAGTGGCAGCCCCCAGTCAGTCTGGCTCCTTTAAGGAGCCACCCTTCCCTGAACACTTCCCAAATTACATTTCCATTACACTTTTTTGGGGCTATTCCAATGCTTTTATGGAATTGAGTCATCTCTTTACAAGATATCTCTAATTAAACCCAAGATGAGCAACTGCTTCCACAGCTTGCTGGGTAGGAAAGCGGCGTTGCTGGAGCACATGTTGCAGCATATGTATCCTGCAGGAAGCTCAGATGGAGAAATATTGCCAGGCTGCCCAAGAGCAAGTGTCAGCTTCCTCAGATGAGGGCTTGGCTGAGCCCTGACGCCCATCTGAGGTTCTGAAAAGGTCTCCAGACACTAAACAGAAAAGGCAGCTTCCCACAAGGATTGATTTCATCCAGCCTGCTGGTGGGAGTCGGCCCCTGCTGGCTCTGCACAGATGTTCTGACCTCTGCACCTGACAGAAGAATTCAAGCAAGGATCTCTGCTGAGAGAGACAAGGTTGCCATGGAAAAGCTGAACAAGCTTCACTCTGCCCTGTGTCCCTGGCACTGTTCCTCCAGGCTTATCTGGCTGTGTACAGGGCAGGCTCCAGCTCCAAAATCTATCCAGCAAGAGGCTCCTTAGATTTACAAGATTTACTGCTCCCCATCCAGGCTAGCATTTCCTGATGGGGACCCAGGAACTGGATAACACTCTCTCTCTACTCCTATATTTTCTCCATGTAAAACTGTTTGGAATTACACTTAATGCTCATCCAAAGGCATGAGGCCTCAGTCAAGCACAAGGAGTTGAAAGCAATTGTAGTCATGATGCCTCCATTTCCAAGCAGAAAATGTGAATATTAATTTCTCAACTTCAAGAAATTATTTCACACTTAATGGTTTGGGTCCATAGGAGGGTTGGTAAATGAGGACATCCAAGATTCTCTGTATTTTCAAATTTTAGTAATCTTACACTGCCTGCTTCAAGTTAGCGGCCAAAAGGCAAACGGAGATAAATAATTACCTTCTAAAATAAACTTTCTAAACTGGATTCCTTTGCTCCCATTTTATGTAAGTTCACTACTGTTTCTGCAAGCATTTTTCTTAGAGCTTTTGTAGCTCTTGAATATTTTTGTAAATAGCAGTCCTCATCACTGGAGGTCTGAATCTGCCCACCAAAAGCAACAAAAAATCTTATGTAAACCAAGATGTTAAAAAAGAGTTATGAATTGTATGACCCTGTGAAATGGAAGAAAAGGAGAAGAGTGTGGGAAGATGACCCAAAGGATAGGGCTGTCAGAGGAAGGAGTGAAGCACATCAGACTAGACCTCTGCCAACATTCAGTCCTCCCAGAGCCAGGCCATCTTCCAGACCATTCTCAAGAAGAGAGGAAATTTTGTGTGCCATATTTTCCCTAATTGATTTGGCTGAGAATGAGTGGGGCACAGACATCCCCACTGCAGACAGGCAAACCAGGCTGGAGGGGTCTGATATTAGTAAAAGTTTCTTGGCCCTTGAGTGCAGGGGGTTAGACATGTAGGAAAATATTACAGTGTTGTTTCCAGTTATTTTTCATTGTAGAAAGTAAAATTGGGTGGTTGTGAGGATCAGACTGCTGGAAAGGGCAAGAATTCACAGAAAATATGTCTCACTTATATGGGCAGGTTTCCCCCTCGTGCCTGGAAAATGCACACACACACACCTCTGTAACTCCCTAGACAGGGCCTGCTCCGGGGTTGTGTCAAACAGCACCAAAATCAAAGTCGTTCTTCCAGGGCAGGAGGCATTTGGAGCGATTTAAAAAGGCATTGGAGTGCAAAGCACTGTCATCTCTGAGCAAGACACATTTGGGAAAAGAGGGTTATTTTGTCATGGCATAAGCAACGGCTCCATTACAGCCTCAGCTCACGTTATTCTCTCTCTCCTTCTCTCCTTCTTTCTTAACTGTGTTCTTACGAGATATTAAAGGATGCTGGAACCTGTCTTCAGAAAAATGAGACTAAAGATGATGGCGATTGCCTGGCTGATGGGGAGAGGGTGTGCCTGCTCTGCAGAGGGAGGTAGGGGAGTCAGTGCCCTGTATCAGAGGCCTGATGAGAGATTTGCTGGATCAAAGGGTCAGAAAAGCTGCATCCAAAAAAGCACCATCTGATAGTGCTTATCAGTGCATGGCCCAGACTGGGGCATCACTCCTGAGGGGAAATCTGAAAAAATTGCTCTTTGCAGGGAGGTTAAAACATGTATCTATGATTACAATTCCATTTGGAAATTAATTAGCATAAAATGCTGAAAGGATAACAAAGAAGTGAATTAAGTTAAACTGTATAAATCATATCTAATTAACTGATTACAATCACCCTCCATTTCCTCACAGTCTGACTACTGGTCCCATACACCAGTTTGTGCCAGCAAATATTTAAATGTCTCATCTGAAGTCTGAAGAAAACAACAGAAGGACTTCAGCAGCCTTTGAACCAAACTAGAGATTTATTTTCACTGATGAAATTATGAAACAAGAGATATTGTTTATATGCTGGTCATTTCCTAGTAATCATACACGGTGCTTTTCAGCTCCAGTGCACTCTACAAGCATTTATTCATTGGCATCTTAACTGCTTTGGTAGTCCCAGCTTCAGCAGCTTGTGGTGTTCAGAAAAACAATGAGACATAAGTGCTTCTTGCCAGACTGAGATAAAAATACGTTGTTTCTAGGGGGAGATTTACCATCAGAGGGTTTTCTCCTTTCTGAAAAGAAACTTCATTGAGGTTTCTTAGAGTTTCTCTTGGAGTCTGAAGCGCTGGATGTAGCAGGGAGCAGGAACAAACGCAAGCAGAGCATCCCAGGCCCTTGCCTGGCAATATCAAGCTGGCTCCCTTTTCTCTGGGTGTAGGAAGTGTTTTCCACACAAGGCATGAGGCAGATTCACTTTTTGGCCGTCTGTGCTCTGGTCCTTCCTGCAGGGCTGAGCTCCTGCTGCTCTGCTGCTGTGGCCCTGCGTTACCTGCAGCTCATGGGCACGGGCTGCCTTGGCAGAAAGGGCTGCGCATTAACTGCGCCGGGCACGGCTCTAGAAACGCGGTGGTAATGAGCTGGAACAAGGTCATACCAGGGTGGGATGTTTTGCAGGCAGTAGGAAAATTACTTTCATTCTCTCCCTGCTGATACTCACACGTTCAGGCAGCTGTTGGCAGCTGAGCTCCGAATTTGACTCTTGAGCACACCCTACTGCTCCCCACAGCACATGCAAAAGCAATTATCTAAATGAGCTTTTTTCCCCTCAATTTTTTGTGTTTAAGTGTTGATTAACCTCTTTTCCTTCTCTGATGAACTTAAGGTTCATATTTTCCTTTGCTTTCTAAACGTAAATCCTGCGTATGCAGAGTGCAGAACTCCTTCTTCCCATTACCTGGACTTCAATTACTTCTGCTTGGTTTCCATGAGTTTGTGGCCACAGAATAAATATCCCTCTGTAGTTTGGGCTTAAAAATGCAGTGTAACCATATTTGCATGTGACTACAGAGTCCAACTCATAAAGCTGCAGAGATTCAATCAAAATTCCCTCTCATTTCTACTGGCCTTTGGAATGAAACCAGCATCAAAGAATGCTGCAGTATAGGTTTGCATCGCTCTGATGACCATAAATGTTCAATTAAGTAAAGATCCCTAATTACTTATGGTAAGGTCAGCCATTCACTTATTCTGTTAAACAACTTTTCACATCCCTTTTATGGGATGTGTTTTTATTTTTAACTGACTGTAGCTGAACTAACTAGAGAAGCAATGGCTGTATAAATAGGACCTGGTTAATCTAATCACTTAATGCCTGATAATTAACCATAAATACTGCTGTTCTGTTATGCTTCAAGGAATTTAATCTGTTCTCTTCCTACTTGTGCCATTTCTAGGGGGAAGATTTCATTGCTAGTGAGATATTTTACTTAGGAGCTTTACATATCCACATTTCAGATGCCTCTGCTTGACTTCAGTGTTTTATAAGGACTGAGCACAGACACTCAACAAGTCAGAGCAATTCCCATTGCAAAGACAGACACATAAATGCTAGTCTAATTTTCAAGCTGCTGCCTTCCTAGTTCTGACCTGGGAACAGTTTTGACTGTAAAATATAATCATATTTTCCACACTTCTCTAGTGTTTGCTACTTAATTTTGTCAGAGCAGCACTGCAGTACCTCCATAGCTCGATTGAACTCCTTGTTGGGTTTCCTCATCACTGGTTCCAACTCTTGCATGCTCCCCATGCAGTCCTCAAAGGCTTGAATTTCCTCAGCTGAGGAATGCCCATATGCTCCCTTGAACAGGCAGGACAGTTCAGCCACATGTGTGACAGCTGAAAAAGTAAAATTGATTCATCTGCAACAATTTTGAAGCATTTAATTGCTTTGCCCTCTGCTCTCACACCCATTTTCCTTCCCATCTCCCACTCCTATTCCAGCTGCCTTTCTGGCTGTGACACTCCACACCGGACAATCAACTGCAATACTGTTGCATGTATCTTAGAATCTTTAATTTCAAAATTTCTGCCAGCAGTGCCAGCTCTCATCCCTCACAAAATGCAGGGTTTTTCATTCCCCTGGTGCCTTCCAGAACTATTCAATTGTCAGAATTATACCTAAAGTGATTCACCTCTTAGACTTCCTGGTAGCAGGAAAAACTTGGAAAGATACAATATGAATGCTTATAAAAAGCATTTAAATGCTGAAAAAGACATATACAGAGAGCTAATCTTGTGAGTTTTGGCACCAGAAATAAAACATTGGAAAGTTTGACCTTGGCAATCAGGTATTTGAGATCAAGCCTGTGCAGGGCTCTCCTCAGTACCTTCGATAACCAGAGACTCTGCTGACCATTTGAAGGCATTATTATTTGGCTTTGTTTCTGTGACAGTCCAGGGGAATAATATCTCTTCTTGGGGCCCAGAAAAGCCACATCTTGATGTGGTGCAAGAGCTCACCTGGGGCACCCAGCAGCTCTGGTGGGAGGAGGGCTCAAGGATAAAACTGGCAGTGAAAGAAGTGAGGCTCAACCCCAGCAGCAGCCCCCAGCTTCCCAAAATGCAGCATCTGGCATTTCTAATTCAGTGCTGAGGTTTCAGTCAAAATGGGACCTGCAAAGAATGGATCAAAATAATCTGTACCCCACAAAGACAGTCTGGGAGAACAAGACAGCTTCTGGTCCTGCCTCTGTGACAGCACTGTGCAATTTGCTCCATTCAGCATCAATTATAGCTGAATTTAGACCTGTATTTTTTGGCTTTGTAATTATCTGAGTGTTACAGCTCAGTCTGTTAACATGAGACTAACTCAGAAGGTTTTATTTGGATTTTTCTCTGCTTTCTGCTCAGACAAAGCTCAAGGCAACTGGGATTTTCCAGAGGAGGGAATGGTTTGTCACTAATAATAGCTTTAGTCAGCAACACATGTTTAGTGATGCACATCAATATTTGTGCTTTTACAGAGGCTAAGATTTTGCATTTTCAATGCCATCATGTCCATAAGCATCCTTTATCTCAGTGCTTTAAAGCTCTGTGTAAAACACTGGATTTTTATATTTACATTTCCCACTGAAATCCTCTGTGCTATCAGGCAGCATCACATTGCAAACCATCCCATTTCCTACCTGGTACCAGACTCCCGTGAATCTTTGAAATATGCACCACAGCTATGATTTATGAGATATTTGTATAATTTTCCTTTTATTTTCCTACAGAAGCAGGTAATACCTCATAGGGCATGTTGAAAGACTTCATGTTTTTAAGCATTTCACCTGGTGTTCTGCCTCCCTCACTCCTTTAACTCTAGAAGGAATATGCAATAAAGCAATGTTGTTATTCCTCAGATTGTTCAATCAAGTTTTCTCCCATTTCTACTTTTTTATTCAGTTATTCTTCTTGTAACCTAATAATTTCTTCAGCCAGAGGTTGGAAGGTGACATTCTGAGAGATGACTTAAGGGAAGAGGAAATCTTAGACTTGAGGATCCTGGTTACATGCAAAACTTGAAGTTCTTGGCTAAATAAACACAGAGGTGTTTAAATTTGCATCACAATACTCTCCAAAGCAAGCACAGTTCTGCCTGCAAAATAGAAAATTCCTGGTGATTCCCTCAGACATTGGACTGGAGGGACGAGTTGCCCTCCTCATTGTAATACTGGGGTTTTAGTGAGTAGCTGTGATCAAATCTGCATGGTCTCTAAGTTTAGCATCTTTTCCAGAGCATTGGTGGGTTTGTTTGCAATAACCCCTATTTGTGTGTGCAGTTCAGGTGCTCTCTATCAGGAAATGATAATTGGTCTCCTTCACATTTTGGAGGAAAGAGGTTTAATGAAACTCTACCATATGGCTTTCATTATTTTTTTAAATTAGCTTAGGTTTTGCTTGAAGCAATTGATGTTTCCCAAACTCATGGTAAAATGCAAAACATCAGGAACCTCCTGCTCTTCCTGGGCACTGCCTGCTGACAGTACCATGCATCAAAATGCTTGTCCACCTTTTCTGACAGAGTCAGCTGGTCACAAAGAAGCATTTTGTGTCTTGTGTTATGGCTACAAATGGGCTCCTAAGCGACAACCACTGAGCACAGAGATTTTGTTCTCTCTGCGTGAACTGTGTTCTTGATATTAAGGAGTAGAGTGGTAGCTGGTGAACAGCTGCTGTGTAATAACCTGTCTGGTTTCCTCTGTGTCTTACCCTGCAATTGATGTATAAATTCATTCTCATTTGTTAGACTTCACTGGTTTTGTTCATCACTTGATAGCTGGCTCTGCACAGGTCCTGCTCGCAGCAAGAGGGTCCCACACTGCTCCAGAGCTTCAGATACTGTTCACAGTCTAGCTTGCATATTTTTGCATCATTTCAAGCAGGGTGAAGAGTTTTGAAATAGAACTTTAGAGCCTTAATTTTGCTTGGATACTTAATTCCATCCTCCTGCAGACTGCCCCCATCTTTAACTGCTGTGGGATGTTGCCTGTGATGCCTCTCTTTCATTGCTTTTCTCTCAGTGCTTCTAACAATGCCCTTTCCTTTTGGCCAGTTCTCATGTGCCATCCTCCACATAATCATTCCAAGGAGAGAAGAATAAATGCACTGCCCATCTCTTTGAAAGAAAGAAGTCTAAGCAGAACTATTTCCATCTCTGGTATTTCCTCTGTTAAGCTCCCCACATTCCTTTTGCTTTTTTTTCCCACTTATGGGCAGTGGTGCTATTCTTGTGTGTGACCAATCTGCATAAAGCCATAGCAAAATAGATTTATTTTTTTAATTTAAACTGGCTTTTATTTTATCTGAGTATTTCTGTGTGTAATTTTATAGATGAAAAAACACAAAGAGGTGCAGGATTCATGTTTAGAAAAGCATTGTGTGTCAGTGAGTGCCCTGATTTTACTCCTTTGACTTAGCAGCTTTGTGCAATGGAGGTTGAAACTACCAGTAACTGCAAATATAACCCATTTTTATTGGCATAACAGTGACATCTATTGTTTGGTATTATATACATCTGTGCCACTCGTAGCAACTGCATACAGGTATTGAGCAATCTTAGTTTCGTAAGGTACAACAAGCGTGCAAACTCAAATTATTGACTCAAAAAATTAGATAATGGCACATGTAGTAATGCCATTGGACAGCTATGCAAAATTAAACCTAATTTGTTTTGTCACAGCCTAATTTACAGATCAGTGTGGGCTGATGCACTGAGAGAGGCATCTCCTGTTTCAGAGTGTCAGCAGATGCTGTTTTGATGTCACACCAGCCATGCTGCATCACCCCCCTGGGGACAGCCAGAGGCTGGCAGCACCCAGCAGAGGATTCTCCCAGGAAATCTGCCTTGGCATTGCCCCACAGTGCAGCTGCAGAACATCTGACCTCTGCCTTTCCCACACTGAACCAAGGGAACCCTGCTATTGCAGGCACAGGCACAGGAGGTGCCTGACTGCGAGGGCAGGCAGTGAGCAAAGCCCTGCCCGTGGATTTCAGCATCTGCTGCAGGGCAGAACCACAAAGCAGGGCTGGTTCCTGCCCAGGCCAGCAAAGCTGAACCCTTCCAAGCCAGCCCCAGGAGAGAGTGAGGGCTGCACTGTGTCAGGTACCAGCTCCAGGTGGTTTAAGACCAGCTTCTACACTGGAAAGAGAATTCCAAAGTATCAGGCTGGGGGAGTTAGAAGAGTTACTTTAACTCCTCTCTTACTGCCCTTATTTGATTATCTCTGTTATTTCTCAGTTCTTTTAATAGAGAATACATAATTTGAATAGGAAAGATTACAATTTAGCAGTAATGAAATCCAGGGACACTCGAGTGTGTCAGACTCTGTGGCTGATTAGACTTTCTGATTCGTGGGCTGGCACTCCAGGGAATAGCAACTGTCTCTTTTACTACCTTGTATATGAAAACAGCAGAAGGCTATGTGTGCTCATTACTATTTTATGTGATTCTGAACATTAGAAGAGAAACGGAGAGAGCAAAGCTAGAGAAAGATATTTTTAATAATTTTAATGGAATACTGTGTTTAATTCTTATATAAGCAAATTCTGGATAAGCAATTACTCGCAGCAGAAATATTTGGTACTGGTAAGCGAAGCAGCATTGTTCTCTTCTTTTTAAGCCATAAGCTGTAATATAAGGATGTAGAATTGTAAGAAGCATGGGTAAAGGGAACACATTGCCTATAGACCCTGCTGTGAAAATAGCACTGAAATATGTGCTAAACATTCAGCTTACACTTAGAGTTCACTTGGGTACATAAATGCTGTCTTCAACAGCCACAGCATATTCCTAAACTGAGGATATAAAGTTGGGCTGTTGTGTAACCCACCAAGTTTTCCATCCTGAGAGTAAATACCATCTACTTCTCCATGGATCTGTACATAAACAGACTTTTCCAAACCTCCAGTCAGCTGTAAAGGCTGCAGGATGAAATATTCATATTAAAAATCTTGGATTAAAATCTACAGCCATTCATGTATTGCTGTCCACAGTTATGGGAACTTGCTTCTAATTTCCTACACTCCAGCCTCCCTTTTAAGATGTCTGCACAGAGTAGCACCCAGCTGAAAGGTAACAGCAGCTGCATTTCTAAGGGCCTGTGTTGAACTTCTGTGCTTTCCAAAGAGAGAGAAAATTAAACTTTACAGGAACAAGTAACACAGACTTCATAAATAAACAGGTTCTGGAAATCTCACTGTTCCCTCAGTGGAGAGGGAAAATAAGAGTGTGTATTGAAAGATCTGAGTCTGTGCAGTGTTGGAGAGGCTGGAGATGCAGACAGGCACCAAACCCCAGAGGAACAGATATTTTTTTGTGGTTCACAAAACCACTGAAAGATGCCAGTTCAAAAAACTGAACACCCATTCCATGGGTGAAGAACTCAAAGAACTCATGGTGGCTACAAGGATCTGTGGAGGGGCCAAGAAAAATGGCTCTGCTCTCCCACCCTCAGATACCTGAGGGAAAGGACTCTGGGTTTGCAGCAGGCACAAAAGAAAAGCTGCAAGGTTTTTAAAAAGACCCAAGGGATGTGGGAGCCTGTGTCACACTGAAATTCAGAGGGCACTGTGCTGTTAATTCCCCACACGTCCCCTTGAGGTTCAAGTCCTCTGCATTTATTTATTGTCTCTCAAATTGCATCCCTCTAAATGGCAAAAGCTGGGAGTGAGTGATAGCAGATTCTGAAAACTCAGCGTTAGCAACAAGCAGGCAGCCCCCAATCCAAGTGGAGGGCAGTAATTTATTATCCATTAGGTGCTCAGTCAGTCAAAAAGGACTAACAGAGCAATAAAGTCTGAAGTGATCAGTTGAGCTCAGCCCATACCACTAGCTGGCTATCAGAAAGGTCAGGGTGTAAGATGGATGCTTTCCTCTTCTCCAGACACTCCATCTTTCTGTCTGGTGACACGTGCAACTCTCTCTCAGCAAGTAAGGTTGTCAGGTACCTCCTGTGTGTGGAGCCACTTCCAACCCAACTGCATGTTTAACTGCTTCAGAGGAAAGAATACAACCTTTTTTTTACATTTTGCTGAAGCATTTTCCAACGAGGACAAAGAGCCCTGTTCTGGTGGTGCTGTAAATGGGCTGCAGCCTCCAGTACCAAACCCACACTCCTGGCAAGGCTGGTGCTCCACAGCTCTGCAGGGCTCCAGGTACGGATGCTGGGAAGCTTCAGGGAGACTGTCAGAAGTTTTTCTCTCTTTTTCCACTATAATCACGGTGCCAGGTCCTAGATATGAGTCTTCCTGCTCTGGATTCAAGGGGTGCAAGCTCATTTCTTGTCTTTCACCTGATCCATCAACCTGTGGGCTCCTCCAGGGTGAGGCCCTGATCATCCTTCAGTAATGATCCTGAAATTCTGGATTTATTAAGCCAGAGAGAGAGAGAGAGATTCAGAGACCCCAGCCCTGGGAAAAGAGAAAACTTAGATTATGGTCCAAAACTGTGTCAAGTGTTTCATTCCCCCCATGCTCCAAATAAAACAAGAACATTCCTGGAGGCAGCAAGTAATATGTGTTTTGAAAGGCTCCTCGGAAGCAGGTTCAGCTTTCCCAGCCTGCTGCCCTGACACATGAATATTTCCAACAGACTTCCCTAAACCCCAACCTGATACTCTTGCTCCTGGGTGGCCAAGGAAATGCATTTCTCAGCCAGACTTGTAGCTCACTGGAGGGCACAGAGCAGCCTGGAGCACCCTCGTGCTTGGGAATTAATCCATGCTCTGACACCTCCTTGGCTCCACCATTCCCTCCTTGCTCCTCATTGCACCAACATTTGTTACCAGTCCCTGCCTTGCAGCTACAGGCAAAAGTGTAACCAAACTTCCAAGCCCCAGGCAGGGAACTGGAAATGGTCCCAGCATCAGATTCCAGCCCAAAATGCAGTTCTGGTATTCCCCGTCCTGATTGTCACTGCAGTATCGTGCCCATGTTTATCTGTCGTGCTCTAACAAGCCATATGTGAACAGGCAGCTTGTTTGTTCTCAGAGGATAGATTAGAGCAGCCAGTCTCCCCCTGGAATAAGTGGAAGTTGAATTATTTATTTCCTTTTCTTCATAAGAAGCTTATAGCATGCTGGATGAAAAGTCAGAAATAATTAAGAAAAATGCACTGCATTCAAACAGAAAAAACACTCGGAGAACAGCTGAAGTGCTGGTCACAGCTGGCCTCAGTGGGGGCTTGGGATGGGAAGGGAACTTCTCCTTGGAATTGCAGGAATCAGCCTGGAAGGATGGAGTGATTCTGTGGATGCCTGACATTTTATCTGGAAAATTTTGCCTATTCACTTTCTGGGTGAGGCTTTTTCCCAGGTGGTGTGGAAATATTTCACCATGCAGGCAACTGCTGTCATGGTGGGAGTTTTAGAGAAGGGGATACTGAGGCACAGAGGAGGGATGTACATTTGGGGGCTTGGAACATGTTACTCCTTTAATTATGCTATCAGGTGTGGCTCTTTAATATTGATTTAATAATATTTCTGTAATTTTCCACACAGAAAGCATGGAAATACTCCTTCTCTTTATAGATGCAACTTTTTAAAAACACTGATGCCTCCCTCAGAGGAGAAATTCTGCCTTTATGAGTTTGTATTCATTGGTCCCACACCTCAAGCTGGAATTCTGAGTAGAAGAAAATATTCCCTGACAATGGATGTTAGAGCTGGTTTATAAGGGATAAACTGACATCCCTTTAAAATCCAAACAACTGTTGCTTTTCAGATACTGAGCTGATTTTACACTGCCCAAATGCAGGTTAGATGTGTCATCTTGGGAATATTACAAATACTGATAAGTCCTTTAGTTGTGACACTGACATGGAATAGTATTTTCTGAAAGAGATTTAAGGCAAAAATAAATTTCAGGGACTCAATCATCAGTAACACCTATTGCTGGAATTCCTTGTGTGAATAAATAGCCCAATATACCCACTTCAATTTAAGAAAGAAATACATTAGTGTAAAGGTGTTTTGAATGAAAAAGTAATCTCCTTTCCTCCAACACAAACTGACTCTGGCCCACCTAATCATACTTTTTACTACACACAGATCCGTGATTGCTCATAAAAATGGTTTCTTTAGGTTTAAAGCCAATTGCTGCTCATATTTAAGTGAAACAGCTCTTTCACCTGAGGTATGGCAGAAAATATTCCTCTCAACCTATTACCAAGCCCTTAGAGTTTAATTAATGGCTGTGAGTGCTTGGAAATCATCAGGAAACTGTAAATAAGTGATGATGGCTGCCTTGGCTGACCTGCTCCAGGGGTGGCTGGAGTTGAAAGCCTGAGTGGAGGGGAAGGGCAGGGCTGGGTTTTAAGACCTTCCCCACAGCCCTGTGGGTGTCACACAGCAGGGACTGGTAACCAAAGTTATTCAGTGCCACAGGCAGAGTCCTACAGAATCCCCAGCAGGCAATCAGATTAAGCACCTACCCTCGGATTTGGATGTTTTTGAGGTTAAAATCCTATAAAAAATACTTGAAATACATTTATTTTTCTAGAGCTGAGCAGAATCCAGCTGTTCAAAGAGGCAGGGATTTTCCAAGCTCCCCAGGGTAGCTGGGTACCCAACTTATACTCACCAGATGCCAGCCCTAATTTTCTTGGAGTCCTTTGAAAATCCTGGAGCTGGTAAAAAGTGATTTTAAAAGGCTTTTCAGATTCTTGGGAAATAATAAAGCATAGTCTGGATATTTCAAATAGGATCCACTTACAGCTAGGAAAGATTCTTCTGGTTTTTCTCTTTCAGGTAAATCCTTCTGTATATATTTTAGGCTCCATAATTTATCATTTATGAGGTCCACAAATTACCATTCTAAAATTCACTGAGTGCTTCCCAGGCAGTGCAATATCCTTTGGCCACCTTCCTGGGTATTCTCTTGCTGGTGGGTTTCACAATTTCTTTTAAAGTAGGTCAGTGAAATGTCCTCTCTGCTGAGGGCTTTTTTTCCCTTTGAATCAACCTCTCTAGAACAACCTCAAACTGCATTGTGAAATCCATCCAGGACATAATGTATAGCAGTATATGGAATACAAGATTCATTGACTCAGCTGGGTTTAAAAAACTAATCCTTGTTCCCTAAATCTTTGATGAAACATAATTTTAGCTTGAAATGTTGTGTTGTGTGGCATGTAGTAATTCTTCCTGTGGTATAAAATTTTATTTCTGCTTCAAGCCTGTTTTGGAAACCTTGGCACTTTCAGCTTACTGCAGTCAACTGCCACAGTATGAAAAGTCCTTTTCAATATTGGACAAGCAAGGTGCCCCAGTGCTGTGTGATGTGAAAACTCAATTAATTACAGGAAGGAACAATATATGATCATTTCAGAATTAAAATATTATCAGTGCTGGAAGCACAGAGGTAAATCCTCCACTGAATCCAATATTCAGAGCAGAGGAGTGACAGATTGAGATGATTGCTGTAATCCCAGGTTGCTGGGAAATCAGGCCACTGCCCAGGTTAGAGGATCCACTGGGAACTGCTGTGACCTCCAGGACATGGATGCATTGAGCTGCAGGGACACTGTGCTCAGAAAACCCTCTCAGACACTGTCCCACCCACTGGAGACCCTCCAACCCAGGAACGTGGGCATTTCAACAGCAGGAGAGAGCCTGGGTGTTGTCAAGAACCCATCCTTGTTTTATCTGAGCTGGCTTTAGCAGTCAGATCCAATAATCTGCTTACAGCAGATCATATTTCCCTTACTTTCAAAGTTAAGTTTAAAAAAATTGTCAGAAGTCTACAAGCTGAATGTTTTGGGAACCTTTTAAAGCTGATGCTGTTCTAAATGCAAGATTGGAGATTTGGAGACTTCTCATTTCTCATTTTTGTTTCCTACTTAATTGTTAAGCATCACCTATTTTTGATTTGCAGGCAGATGTCCTAAGCTCCGGTATTTGTATTATTCTTATTACCTTTGCACATTCTTGTTTAATTATTTTTAAACATCCTGACCCATTATAGATTAAAAGTCATGAATGAGGTTAATGTATAATTAATGGGAAAGGATGTTCATGGTGACAGCTCAGAATAATGATGAATGAGCTGAACAAGAGATCTGACGAGCTGTCCAAGGTCAAATTGCACATGGGAGTGTTAATGTTGCCTGACACAGCTTTATTTCTTTCTGGTTTCCTATTTTAAACAGATTTGTTATTCTTGCAGAGCTGTTAAGCCATTTAAAGGGATACCAAGGTGTCCTCTGACCTCTAAGTAAGGAGTGGTCCTTGCTGGTAGTCCTTTGTACCATCTGCCATGAACTATGAGATCCAAAATCCACACTTTTCTCTTAAAAATATCCATTAGATTCAGAGGACAGTTGATCAAGGGGGAGAGGGGGGAAGATGATAAGAAAAAACACCTGGAAAAGGATTTCATTATTGACTCAATTTTAAAAAAAACCCTCTTTCCCATTTCCATACAGCAAATACTCCATCTACTGAAATAGTTATTTGGTGACAGACTGCAAACAGCATTCCTGATTTTTCTCACGATTTTCGTCAAAATTATGGAGTTTCTGATACCATGAGAGTCTTGCTGTTTTCCCCAGACAAATCATAACCAAAATCTGATGTGGAATAGTAGCTGACTGGTGAGCATGGTATAGAAATATGTTCAGAATTAGAATTCATGGAGCTGAGGCATCCCATGATCCAAGGTCCTGTCCTGTGACCCAAATCCCAAGGCTGCAGAACAAACAAAAAATGGTTTTACAGCAGCAGCAATTAATTCTACCCTTTCTCCTTACTTAAAGGTGTGTTTCTCCACCAGTAGCTTTGGCTGGAGAACAAGGAGGATGGATAGATTGTGTGTCAGGATTGCTGGGAAAACCATTTGTGCCTGCTGACTTCAGGGTTTGCTGCTCTGGACCACGGACCCAGCCTGGTGAGTGCCTTGGAAATGGGCAATTTGTCTCCTTGCCATGTTTTCCACCCTGTCTTAATTAACAGTTGCCTGGGGGAGGAAGGAAAGGTTTTCTGTCTCTCCAACCATTTGCTTTGTGAGTTGCTGCCACTGAATTTGTTCTCTCTGGTCACTGTTGCCCAAGCTGGTGCTCCTCTCTCAGTCATGCACACTTAGCTGAGCGCACTCCCCGTCCTTCTGCCCTCAGCTTTCTGCTCTAGCAAAAGGAAATAGCACAAAAATACTGAATTTTTTACTTTTTTCCTGGCCAGTAGAAATTCTGAAAACACTGAGACATTTCAAGTCATTCAGGAACATAAACACGAGAGTTGAATAGGGGGAGCTGCACTGGAAACCAGAGTCAGCAATGTCCCACTTGGAGAGGGTGGCAGCATTTTGGTGTGGGCATTGTGAAGTGTATTGGTTGCTAACTCATTATTTCTGAGCAGTTTTAAAAGCTAGTTTGAAGCTTAAATGGCTGACCTGTGCCTATCTTTCTCTTCTGTGCTGCCTTGTGGCAGAAAATGTTGATTTTTCACCATTCCTTTTAGCAAGTGAATCTTTCCTTTACTTTTTGTGTTAGAATTAAAAAATGCCCATGTCACCAGACATGGGTTAAGCCATCAGTTAAGGCACAAGGCCACTGCAGGAGCTCTGTGCTGAGTAGGGCTCTGTTCATCCCCTCCCATCATCTCCTCTGCACTTGGTATCCCACAGCCTCTCCCCCTCCATGCAGTGCCTGAATAATTTTATCCTATCCATCTGAGCAAGCTTGAGGCAGGCAAACACTTGTGTGTCTAATTCAGGGGCTGGAAGTTGTCACTGTCTCTTCCAGCTCAGTACCTGGTGTGTTAATCCGAGAAGTAATTAACAGGATGGAGTGTGATGCTAATGGAGTGAGCCCCGTGCCAGGCTTGGAGCCACCCAGGAGGGAGGGGAGCAGGATTCTGGCATGGTTTCCTCCTCAGCACACGTGCCAGATCCTGGGCTCTGCCTTGGCAGTAAAACTCTGGCTTCTAAGTAACACTTCAGGGTATTTTTGTCACTGATGCTGTGAATATTTGCAGCAGCCAAAATCATTTGGATGAGCCCGTGTTGGTTAGTTACCATGGTCACATAATATGCAGTGGCTTTGGGCAGCCTTTGGCCAGGGGTAAGGGAGGTTTTATTGTGCCTTCTGCTGGTAAATATGGATGGGAAGCATGCTGGGCTGTTTCAAGTAGTATTTGTGGTTTTGCAAATAAAATTCCCTTAATCCAGACCGAATGTTAGGATTTCAAGGAGTCGTAACAAAGATACAGACAAAGCTGGAGTTGCTTGTCAGTGAAATGGTTTCATGTTAGAAAACAAGACAATGTTTTCTCTTTCTCTTGATGCTCAGTCTTGAGATAAAAGGCTTAATGCCCAAATTAGACAAGTCAAGTACTCTGTTTATGTTTGTCATCCTCAGCACTGAGCCAGAGAAGCTGTGCATGTAGAACATGTGCACACATATTTTTACAATTTAATAAAAACATGATTCTTTTTCTTTTCTTTCAAGAGAAAAAAAACAAGAGCCCACTTGTCCAGCAGCAGAATCAGCCAACCTTAAGGAGTGGAGGGCAGCTGGAAACTACTTTGAAATACCCTTCAGGATGCTGGGAAAGGTAGAAAAAGGGAAATACATCCATATTTCTTGCTGGGGTGGTGGGAATGTTCTCACTGTCATGTCCCACATGAAAGGTAGAAAAAGGGAAATAAATCTAAATTCCTGGTTGTGGGGTGTGGAAAGTTTCCCAGTGTCTTGTCCTGCCATGAACAATGCTTGGTGCATTTAGAGGAGGGACAGACCTTGCTGTTTCCCAGAAAGCTTTGGCCAGTTGGTGCCTCTACCCCTCAGCCCTCTCTGGCTCTGAGCACCTGCACCCGAGCCCACAGTGCCACAGGGACACCAGGGCTTTGGTGGCAGGACACGAGCACCCAGCTGTGTCACTCATGTGTCTGCTCCATGGCCCAACATAACCCAAGGGTGATCATCCTTTACTCTCCAGCTCCCACTTTAATGATGACCTTTTGAGGTTCATCCTGGGGTTTTGACTGCTAAAAGAAACATTTCCTAAATCATCCCCCTCATGGCTGTTTCTTTTTCCATATCTAGTGAACATTCCTAAGCAGTTTGTTTCACAAAAAAAAAAAAACAAAAATATATTTGAAAAACTCCACTATTCAATATGGAAGAAAAACAAATTTTAGCTTGTAAAACTCATTTTTGGGCCAGCTGTACTTGGCAGTTTCTGTTCAAGTTAGGGGATGCTAGGTGGGTAGAGCTTGGCAGAGAGAGGCAGCAAAGCTCATCTGTAATACCATCATTATTGTCCCTGTTCTGTTCTCTCACTAATTTCATCTATTAAACAAATAAATGAGTGATTAGGCCAGATGAGGGTTTTTTTTGTGTGAGAGTATCTTCTCCTAGCATTGCCATCTTTCAGTGGTAATTATGCAGTCATACAGCTGTTGCTTGCAGGCAGGTCTGAAATAATATTTTTATAAGCTGTATAAATCACACCATAAAAATAAATTGAGACAAGAATGTGCTTTGAAGACAACAAAGAAAAAAAAGCTGGGGATCTCGATTACTGAATACCCATAGAAACACAGTCAGTGCTGACTATAATTGGGCTATGTAGCCACATTGCAAAACAGAATCACAGAATGGTTTGGGTTGGAAGGGACCTTAAAGGTGCCATGGGCAGGGGCACCTTCCCCTATCCCAGGCTGCTCCAAGCCCTATCCAACCTGCCCCTGGACACTGCCAGGGATGGAGCAGCCACAGCTGCTCTGGACACCCTGTGCCAGGGCCTCAGCAGCCTCACAATGAAGATTTTCTTCAGTAAATCTTATTTGAATTTCCCTTCTTTCAATGTGAAGCCCTGTTTTTCTGTCACCACAGCTCCTGGTGAAGAGTCCCTCTCCAGTTCCCTGCACTGGAAGGTGCTCTGAGGTCTCCACACAACCTCCTCTTTTCCAGGCTGAACAGCCCCAACTTTCTCAACTTGTCAAGCCTAAAGCAATCAATTAAGGCTCTGGAGCTTAAGAAAAGAATTACACAGATGCTGAAGTGTCCACACCATGGGCAAGTCAAGTAATTTCTCTGCTCAGATTCACAGTGAAGAGTGGGGGAAAAATTCTTGCTGTAGCAAGTCAAGTAGATGTGTCATGTTTTAGAAGATAAAAGCAGACCAGCATGAAAATGCTGAGGAACCCAAGCCCTCAACAGTCCCAAGCTCAGGAACTCCACATGCAGCACTTTGCTAACACATTGACTCATCCACTTGGATGTGGCTCCTTCCCAACATATGGTCTGAAATGGGTCTCTCCTGTAAATTTCATGGAGTTATTTTCTTTATGGCTTTATTCTTCCAAAGCCCAGTAAAAATGCCTGTTCTCTGTTTATTCTGGCTATTTAAGCTGGCAATTATGTAATGTTCATGAAACAGAAGCAGCACATAATTTTTATGGTTCATAATATCTCTCCTCAGGAAAAAGGTGGCCACTTAGAGGAATTTTCTTCTCCTAGGATGCTTTTTTGAGATGACTTTTTGGCAAAACCAAACTGCTGCAGCCTGGAGGGAGTAATTTTGTGACTGATTGACTGTTCTGTTCTTGCTTATGAGTATTCATAGCTTCCATTGCTTCACTACCAAGTTTCCCCTTTCTTCCTGAGGCAAATAAGAGATAAACGTCTAATTTTGGCTTTTAAAGCTGCCACATTTCAGGATCATTTGGTTGGTCGGTTTGTTTGGCATCTTTTTATGGGTGTTCTCCTTTGCAAGAGAGAGCTGAAGAGATTGCAGATGGAAAAAAGAAAAGAAAAAAAGAATTTGGTGTCAGTTTAGCATTTAGAGGTGTGGAAAGTTCATGTAAATTTTCTGTCTCCTGGGTTATGGTTCAGATGTGTTTTCACCATACAGCTGTGCTTATAAAAACATGATTTTGTTTAGAACTATGGGACACTAATGGAAGGACACAATCCCAGACTTGTCTCTCATTTTCATGTAAACCCACAGCAATCCCATTGGAGCCAAAGAATTAGCTTAAAAGGAAAAAGACAATGGAAAATTAGGAGAAAAATTTATGAGAAAAGTTTTACATTTGAATTATAAGAAAATATAAATTAAGTGGAGGAAAAAGTTGGAAAATTCCATTTATTAGGCTTGGATATGGCAAACAGACATGGATGAAGACAAAACCTTTATTTGAATGAGTATTGAGGTTACTGGGATAAATATTTATAGGAAAGGTGTGAATTATTTATATGTGTTCCAAGATAGCAGAGTATAATAGCATCCTTCCCCTGGATTTATTACCCTGTAAGCTGGGGATTGCATGCATGGTGATATGGTAACTGATATTAGAGGATTTGTGTTTGACATGAGGAGATTGCAGTGGAGGGAGGGAGCAGCCCCGTGTTTGAGTTTGTATTTGAAATTTGTGCAAAGGCCAACAAAAGCTCACAGCTCTGAGTAAAGAATATTCAGGGCTCTATAAATCATCCATCTAATGTTGTTATGTTACAGTTGCAAATTATGCTGGGTTTGTCTCTGCAGTTAGTGCAACAGATGGCAAGATTTGCACAACCAGTTAAAATTCTTGGCAAAGCACATTTTTTGAATGTGTAGCTGAAGACTTAGTTGGGATACACTGGAATATTTGTATCAAATGGAGGGGAAAAAGCCCAACTTTTTTATAGTCTCTCTTCCACTTAAAAAACAATAATTTTACATATTTGCCTAACAAGCAGCACTGTCACACCAGCAGGTCCCATTCATGCTTGCACTGTGGTGGAGAAAGCTGCCAGCCTCAATTTATCCAGGAAGCTGTTTCCAAAGGGGAAATGCAGAGCAGGGAGAAATTTCCCCTCTTAGGGCTATTCAGGAAATTGGTAATAATACAGGATATGGTGTTTGGCTGCACAGAACAACAGGCTCACTCTGCTCCTCATTTGCAGACTGGTGGCTCCCAAATCTTCCACTCTGGGCCCAGCAGGTGTGAAGGAAAGTCAGACTACATTCCTGAAAGTGGATTCACAAGGGGAATATGGTGGAGAGGTCTACTCTAAACACAAAATGCTTATTTCTCATCTTTAATTCATCATTGTGTTACAGTCATCCCCTACACTACAAAGGCTGTAATTACGTTGTAGTTTAGGTAAAAATTACAACAAATTTTCAGTGCATTTTAATACATAATTATCTGTTAGTTAATAAAGCTGAACAGTTTTGTGTTTAGAGGCCTTTTTTCCAAAGGAATAATCTTGAATACATGTACCAGTAAAATCCAGGTATTATAACAAAACCATGCTACTCCCATGTTCATTCTCTGTTATCCAGTGAGGGGAATTGGGGCTAATTTCGAAGTCAGTGCAAATCCCTGTTAACCAGCAGTGCAGTTTCCCAGTGATCTTCAGGGGCATTTCGCTTGGCTGGTTGGTTCCTGCACTGACTCAAGTGTGCAGAGGCTGGGGCTGGTCCTGCTCTAATTTGCTCTTTCTGGAATGGGTTTTGCAGTGAGAACTGTGCTGAGCAGCACATCCCAAAATGCTTTGGAAAGCAGTTTTCAGTGCCAAAGGTGACCTGACCTGCCCATATTCAATGCCATGGCTGAGGGCACTGCAGACCTAAAGTGGAGAAGCTGGCACAAAGCTCAGACAGGAGCTCTCACCAGACATTGAACAGAGTCATGGGATCATTAAGGCTGGAAAATGACAGAATCACAGAGTCATTACAGATCAAGATCATCAAGATCATCAAGGCCAACTTTTGACCCAATCCAACCAGCACTCACTAAAACCACACTGTAAAGGGCTGGACATCACACAGGCTCTTCTCATTTCCTTCCACTGCCAGAATCAGCCAGGATGTTTGGGGAGGCTCGCTCAGGCTTCTCCATGGCCAAGCCCTCCCTTGTAGGTGAGGTGCTTCTTCCCTCAGTCAAGCAGCTCTGAAAAAAGTGAGTGGACCTAAAAAGCCCCCTGAAACACGAGGCATCCAACAGCACCCTGAGCCTGGCTAGGGCTTGGATTGGGGCAGCAGCAGGGCCAGCAGCACTCTCAGCCTTCAGGAGGTTTCTCCGAGGAAAATTCTCTTCATGCTCAGGGTCCTGCCAGTGCCCCGTGGTCCATCCCCTGCTCAGCTGTGGGTGTGCCACTCAGAGACTGTCACAAAAATATCAGAATACTCATTCTTTGGTGGAGAAACAAATGGAGTGCTTTTCCTCTGAGGGCCATCAAACCTGTCTTCAAGCCAGGGCTGCATGGATGACTTGTTTCTCTGTGATTTGGTTTTTATTTTGTCAGCAAAACACTGCACTGCTGGGGAGAGGCAAAGCCAACCCTAACACAGGAGATGATATTTGTTCATTTTTCTACCAACTCGCCCTCAGAAAGGAGAGAGGCCCTGCCTCACTCAAGAGAGGGATTTTTCAACACTTTTGATAAATTTTTTACAGAATTTCTCTCCCAGTTCTTCTGTATGACTCCTGCATGCAAAGCAGCATTTTGAGCTGCAGTGGCTGGTGTGCTCTGTGCTGCTCTGTCCAAGGAGCCTGCACATGCCTCTGCCCAAAGGACAGGAAATCATTTCTGCCTCAGGCCTGGAGACTGAATTTAAGAACCCAACTCCCACTGAAGTAACATCTGTATCAAAAAGATCTCTGGGAGGCTGCATCTGCATGAGAGCACATCCCTGAGACATAAGACAGAAGCCGCTGCCTCCTAACATGGTGGAAAAGGAAGCAAGATTGTATTTTTAAAAAAATATAAATAAATATAAATAATTAATTCTAAATTGTGTGGCTCCATAATGACACAGAGAATTTTCCTGCTTAAAATCCCTCCTTCTCACAGAGTCTCCATGAGGGCAGACTGGATATTTTAACCTTTAGTTACACCTGACCATTCTTCCAGGATTTATGTGGTGCTGTGCTATTTGTAACCTTCATTGTTTTAGCTGTAGCAAATGTTGAGCCTTAACTTCCCTCTGCAGACAAGCTGTAGGAGGAGCAAATGCTTGTTAATATTTTACCCATTTTGTTTCATTGGAACAGTCCTATGGAACAGCTCAGCCTCATGGATTTCTATGTAACACTTCCACGTTTTTCAACCACTTCTCATCATTACTTCTCAGGCAAAAAAAAAATATTTTGGGTTTCCTCAATCATCTATTTTGTTACAAACTAGTGATTTCCATGATCCTGGTACCACTTTTTAGGTTTATAATATATTCTTTGGATTTTCATCTGACATATTTGTTATTTCAGTTAGTTGCTGTGACCTTACAGAGCCTTCTCCTGAATATGCAAATACTTTCCAGACATATTCTGGCAATATAATTTAATAGAAAAAAATTTAACTTTTAATATCAACTAGAATTTTATATTCCCTTTTAGCAATGAATTAACATGATACTTTTCCTACTATCTAGCTGCACGATGAAATATTTTACCTTTGCAGTAGAAAATATTCAAAATAATATATTCAGAGTAACGGAAAACAAAATCATTTTAGGCTGGTTGCAAGAATCCCTAAAGCTTTCTGGGGCAAATGTGCAACTGGAATTCTCTTCTAGCTGTTTGTATCACAGGATCTCCCAGTGAACTGCCCTCAATAAAAATTCAACTCTAAAAGGCAAGAAGAGACATTGCCCATCATCTTCCTCTTCACTTGAACTGTTTATATAAGGCTTCTTTTTTGTTGTTGTTACTGCCAGAAGCTGGAATAATCTGATTTGATGGCATCACAGGAATTTCTCAGGTACGTAGGGAATCATTTGGGTCTAATATGATCCATCTCAGTTTCCAAGGAAAAAATCTGTTCCTCAGACTTGTTCCATTTTTATCACCAACTTGCTGTGTAAGGAATTTATCAGCAACTTGGCCCATTCCACACCTTATCTGATAAAGGAATATCTTGACATGTTCATAGCAACAAGTAGGGGGAGATAAAAAATACCACAAAATGCAAAAACTTACTCAGCTGGATGATGTTTTTTTCCATTATTGTCATGAACTCCATTATGCAGAGCTGATTTCTCTAAGGATATTCCAGCTAATTTTGGGATGTTGCAAATGTTCAGTGCTGTAATCGAGGTTTCTGCTAAGGACAGGGGAGAAGAAAAAGAGAAAAGTACACAAAGCAGTTACCTCAATGAGCAGATATTCCATGACAACATCACTTCTTTGTGATAAAGTAACTTTAGGAAGAAACTATTAAAGCTGTATTCTCGTGCAATTCATGATATAGAATTGAAAATAGTTCTCTTATAGAGTCAGCTCCTCTAAATTTGTACTAATGCTTAAATCAGTCTGATTTTTAGTTGGAAAAGTGGGCCATCCTTCCTGTTTTCTGCTACTTTTTAACCTAAAAAAGCTGACAACCATCCTCCTTTCGAGCAACTCCTGAAAAAGGTGAAACAAATAATTGTATTCCTTCAGAATCAGTCAGTTGAGAGTGAAAGACTAAAAAGAAATCCTCAACCCTCTTACCTGCCATAAGTGGGTACCAAGATCAAACTGAACAACATGACCCAGGAGGCCCTGGGGAATAAATTTGGGTCAGCAGATGTGTGAATGCTGGAGTTAAAGAGGGCTGGCAAGGATGCAGGGCCATAACTTCCCCAAAGCAACAAAAGCTTGAAGCCATGAAGGCTGGGAGGTGGGAGCTTTGTTGCCCATCAAAGGCTTCTTTGATGAACTTCCTTTTAGGAAATAAGATGCTGCCAGACCAGTGGTTTCTTGTGCTG
This sequence comes from Anthoscopus minutus, assembly GCA_013399455.1. Taxonomy (NCBI): domain Eukaryota; kingdom Metazoa; phylum Chordata; class Aves; order Passeriformes; family Paridae; genus Anthoscopus; species Anthoscopus minutus. The sequence continues at coordinate 111,420 of VWYI01002108.1, read as the reverse complement.
CCTTAATGACTGTTTAGTTCTCCCAGTAAGCGCTTGAAATATGAAACTGGGAGGGAGGGGGCAAAAAAAAAAGGGAGATAGGTGAACAAGATCAATGACTTTTAATTTTCTCTGGTGTGTCTTTGGATAAAAAATTAAATCTCCTGGAACTGAATTTGTTAAAATAGAAATTGATACTGCTATTTTTCATCCTGTGAGACTTTATTTAGTACAAGAGTAGAAAATCTATTTCTTCCTATTATGGCAAGAGTTCCATTTTTAGCCTTATTTCCTAAAAGACCAATACTTGTCTCTTCCTTCATCCCCCACTCCTCTCCTCCATGATCTGAGCACATTGAGTGGGCCCAGCCCAGCTGGCAGGAAGGGTCTCAGCTCCTGGGGATGTCACAGGAGGAGGTGGCTGAAGTGACTGAGAGCACTCTTTTGAAGAAGGGGCTTTATGGAGAGTTCAGACCCTTTTCTGCTGTCAAGTAAGCAGCACAGACAGAGTTGTTAGGAAGAATTCAGCTGCAGGGAGAGCCTGGATGGGCACCCACAAGGTGCAGGGCCAGAGCTCTCCCTCTGTTGCTGCTGCTCGAGGGCAGCCCCCGTGCTCTGCAGCAGGTACTTTGTGTTTTCACAGCTGTTCACAAAGCCTCTTGCTGTCCCTTTCTGTCAGCCTTGTTTTTGACGAGTTGCTAACAAAAATTCCAAGCAGGATTTCAAAAGAGGATGTTGGCACAGATGAAGCATCCAGTTGTTGCAGTGGAATAGGAGGAGGCTGGCTGAAAGAGGAGAAAACACATTGGGACTGAAGGATTGATTTCCTGCCTCACAGGTGGCCTCCTCAACTCCTCAAAAGAGTCTCATTCTCCTTTGACAGGGTTTCCCACCACAGAAAATTTGCTAAGAGCACCAAACGCCCCACCAGGCAGGGTTTTGGTCAGCCAGGGTTGAATTTGGGGGTGTGCAGGACTTCCTGGCAGGAATGGCTCTGTTCTCCTGTCCTGGCAGTAGGGCAAGGGGAAGGAGAAAATCTTTTCTCCCCAATGCAGTAGCATGAAATCAACACCAGTGCCCTGCTCTCCACTTCATGGAAGCTGCAGGGGCAGAATGCCTCCAGCCAGAGCTGGATAAAAAGCTGGAAAACCTTGTCTAGTTATTCCCCAAGCCCAAACGTACATAAGTCTGCTGTAAATGGGTAAAATTCTCCAAGATGAGTGCCTGGGAAGGAATCAACTAAAAAAGTGTCTACCCTGAGGAAGAATACTTATCATTTCTGAGGCTGAAATACTTTCTATGCTTTAAAGGATGGGGCATTTTGAACAGCACTTAAGCTAAATTGTCTGGTTTGTAAAATGAGATGGTAAATCCCATCCTCCTCACAAATTAAGTCCATGCCATGAAATATGTGAAGTGTTAGCTTTTGAGTTGGGTCTTGTTAGGTCAATAATCAAATAATATCTTCATATCTTTTTTTCATGTTTCAGAATAATTATGCTTATAAGCATAAATATTAATTTCTGCTCAAATATGTATGCGCTTTTGAGTCCCTAGGTGTGAATAACATTATCTAATTGCAGAAGCTAGAATACTAATTAACTTCTGTCAGATAAGTTTTAGCTGGGTGTATTTGAGTCAGGTATATGCCAGCAGGAGGGTTTTCTACAGAGCTTTGCAATGCTCTTCGAAGTTTCTCTCTGGCCAGGAGGGTATCACAGGGTACAGCTGCTGGCATAAAAGAAGAGAAATAGAAAAGGGCTTTGTGGGGCAAGAAAGGCCCCACATTACTGTACCAGATATCTTCTGTGTAGTTAATTCTAGTTCCCTAACACCCTGATTAGTATCTTAAAAGCAGTAATTTTCAAAATCATTACAAAATGAGTAACACTGAGATAATAATGTGCATGTGATGATAAATCGGCGCTGTTCTAAAAATGATGTAATGAGGATTTTGCTCCTTTCTGCCATCACCCAAAATCTCCAGGAACTTTGCACACTGTGGAGAGCAGCAAAGAGAACAGTGGACATCACTATGGGCACTCCCTTGCTTCTTAGCAACAGATTAACATGCTCAAGTCAGTTCAGGGAGTGTTTTCTGCAATCATAGGAAATGAAACCCACAGGTTTTGCCCACAGGAAGGAGCCACCCCAGGCAGTGTCAGGTCTGGCTGTTGCTGCTCTCTGATATTTGACTTACATTGCTGTGCCACTTCCTTTGTGTTCATAGAAATAGACAACTTATTCATTTGCTAATGAGCATAACATCTGCATAATTAATAGCCCCAGTGAGTGTTTTGTCTCTCTCTTTCCCGAGTCCAGCTTCCCACATGGAAAAAACTCGTGGAGGAATCCTACAAATTCAGGCACTTCAATAACCTCTGTTTTCGAACTCCTGAGGTTTTTGTCTGAAGCTCCACGGGATCCTCCCCAATCTGAACTCCCAAAATGTTTATCCTGGCTGTGTTCTATCTCTCAGAACAGCCAGAAGGTGTTTGTGACTTGGCAGACACATCCCAGCCCCACACCACTCCCTGTCTGCTCTGGGCCTGGCAGTCGTGCCCACGTTTGTTACAGCTGACTCATCTGTAAGCAAGATTCATTGATACATCATTTATCTGCTTTTTCTGCTGGAAGAAACATTAAAGAAAAAAGAGATTCCTGTGCCATATGTAGCCCAAAAATAGATTAGTTTAAGATAGGAGTTTCAAGGAGAACATCTGCTAGCTTAGTTTGGTTTTGGTTTTTTTCCTTTCTTAAATATGCTAACAATGGTTACCTGATTTCAAATTGAGATGTGTCATGACTACCAGGCTGTTCATCCATTTGGACCAGTGGTCACTGTTTATCTCTCTTATTCTGTTCACAAAAAGGCTTTGATTTTTTTTCCCCATGAATATTTTTGCTCAAATCTATACTTGCCATACCTGAGATTTGTTCCCTCTTTACTGTTTTCTGCTTGTGTGTGGTGGCATCCAGCTGGTTAATTGACTCAGGTCACAGTGGTTCTGATTTCTGACTAAATGCCCCAAACTTTTTGAACAGTGAGTTAGTGGTGAATTAGCAAACACTCTGGCTCCCCCAGGAATATTTTTGTTTGCATGAGAATATATTCATACAGGAACAGCCACTCCCCAACCATTTGTGCAAACAAAACATGTTTTCTTGAATATTCATGAACAACACAGGGCACAAACGCTGCTGAACCAAACAGCTGCTCAGAATTCATGAACCCCTTCTGTAAACAGAGTTTGGCAGCGTTTGACCAGCTCTAGGTACTGCTGTCAGACAGGAGCAGAAACGAGCTGAAATGTTGACAGTAGTAACAGCAGATTAAAAAATAAAAGTAATCAACAATGCATTTACATGCCCACTAAATCTCACTGCGTGTAAAGGCCAACAATGATTATGAGCCTCATTCTGCTTTTTTTGTCTCTTTGATCATGAAATGCACCAACAAAATAACACATCTCGTTGGGAGCCTTTTCTCAGGCTACTTGGCTGGCTCATCTCTTCAAGTATTTCCTTCGTTATCTTATTTCCATCCTGCAGTCTTGATTGCAGGGATAAATTTGTTGATTGAAAATGGCTCCTTCATTAAATATTCTGCTTGATTTCCTGGTCCTTCTCCACCACTGGTGTCTGTTGTTTCCAGCAGTGAGCAGAATGATGTCCCTGGACTGGAAGAGGACCAAAACTCACCTTTTTAGTTTGTGCTGTCTCTTCTGTCTCTTGTTCAGGTCCCCAGGATGGTGCACCTCTGCTCAGAAATGCCAGTATTTCAGCTGGAGAGAAGCAGAATGTGGCTCTTTATCAAGGAGCAAAACTTTCCAAGTTGGTGAAGAAAGTGGCAAGGAAAAACAAGTCTGTGAGGGCTGTGATGATTAAAAAAGCAGGCAAGTTTTGAAGAGTAAACTGGAAACTATTCTCAATTAATTCTTGAACTGCTGACTTCCCAAACCAATTTAGCCATTCATCCATGAAGCTAAAAGGACTTTGTTGCTGTTTATGTCTAGGAGAGTTGTGGAAGCTCCTTTTTGTTGTTTTCTGTTTGTTTTTTAAAAAATCTACGTGTAATCACTCTGCCTGCTGTGGGGTTTTTGTGTGCAGAAGTGCAAATTAAAAGTGTTTTCTGTGATTTCTGGAGCTGTAAGTGAAAATCTCTGAGAGAGAAATCAAGTCCATTGCCCTAAACTGAGCAGATCCTAATTTCTCTGGTATTTTACAAACAGAAATAAAATGCAGTGTTGTTACCTGTGGGATGTGGCACGGTTCAATTGGTGTGATGCTGACCTAATAATGGGAAGGTCTGTATTTTAATAATTGTTCCATAACCAATTTGCTTTGCTTGCCCCATACACAAGAATAGGGAAAGAGAACTGTAATTTTCTTTTTTGGATTTGCATGAAGCTAAATTCTTTGTGTGTATTTTCCAAAATAAGTGAGAGACAAAGCACTGCATGAATCTCACTTGTGGCCCTCTGGGGCTTTTTCCTCCCTTTCAATCCTCCAAAGTAATCTGTGTTAAACAGGAAAATTCTTGCTCCATCCTCACTGTCCACTTCCTGTGGACACATTTTTTGTTATTGCTCAGTTACCCTGCACCAATATTATGACAGCAAGGCAGATTGCAGGCACTAACAAGGTGGAGATTTGTACAAAATAATACAATTAAGTTGCTTCTGCTCATGCAGTTTGCCACATTAAGTAAACATTCAAGGGAATTATTCAGAAAAAGGTGAAATGCATTTGGAAAAAATTGCATATTTGCATAATGCAGCGAGTTTCTCAGCTTTTGTGCCCTGCTGAATGTAGATGAGATACTCATTTAAGGAGTTTACAATTCTGCATCCATTCTAACATCTGTTTATAATAAATAGCTGTGACTAGTTTGAAATGAGGAAGGTGATCTCCACAGCCTTTGGGCATTAACTGCTGCTAGCAGGTACATTTTTAGCCTACCCTCTTTATATTGAAATAAGATGTTTGCCATGGAAACCTACATGTTACAATAAACCACCACTTTCCAAAGGGCAGTGAGCACCAGGAATGTAGCATCCAGTGGTTTTTTCCTGAAATTATCTGTTCTAAATAGGGTTTCTTAATATTTCTGATTGATTTGATAAGGATTGTTCTGACCACTCAGTTTGTGTGGAGAATGGGAACTCCCATCTACAAAGAACTAACTTCCTTTTAATCCTCTTTTCCCTCCAAATTCCAGATTTTTCTGTGAAGGAAAAGCCTGAAAAATATTTTGAAGTAGGTGGATCTGTTTCTTATGGACAGCAAGAAGAGTTTTGCATTTTATTTTGATTTCCCATGAGATGATGTATAATTGAATATTAAAAACCACAAAATTATTGATATTTTCAATTTGAGAAATATGAATGTGAATTGTTTTGGATTTTCCTTTATGCTCTCTTATTGAAAAAAAAAATCTAGTGAATTTCACACAATTCTCCTTCTTTCCCTTCCATTTTATGTAATGGAAAATCCAACTTCTGGAGGGCAAGGGGCGCTTTCAAAGGAATATAATAAAGATTGAAACAATGGGAGCACATTTTTCTTCTTTTTCTTTCCCTCACTCCCCTCCCCACTGCTCATTTTTGGTCTGTAGCTGTCTGAGCGAGTCGTTCTTTGGAAGGTGCCTGCATGGGTCTCCTGTTGTGCTGTCCTGTGCACGCTGTGCAGCCCCACAGCCTGCTTTGGGAGTAAAGGGCTGCCACGCTGCCATTCCGTCCCCTCCTGCCCCCAGCTGACTTTTCCTGAGCTGCTTTGCCACAGGACTGTGTGCCAGGATGTGCTGGTGCTGAGTGAACAGTGTGCAGGCAGCCTCCTTTGCCAGATGGAACCGGACACCTGAACCCAGCCCCTCTGAGATCACAGGAACCAGGTGAGGCACAAAGGCATCCACTGAGACTTTCTTCTACTCACTCCTCTTTCTGCTGGCTTACACCTCACTTTGGAAATCCTTTCTTTCAAAAAGTATTCCAGTGCATGAAGTGGGGGAAACAGGGTTTTGCTGCAGCCAAAACACATGAATAAATTAAAGCCATAACTCTTACAGAAAGCAGTTAACAACCCGAGTGGCAGACACTGCTGATGTTAAACCTGCTTTGAAGCCTGTTATGTAGTTAAACTGGGATTTCACATTTAAAAAAATGTTATTTACATTTTCACATGCTAGCCCAGCTTTTGTTAAGAGCACTGGAAGATTAGATGTAAAGGATCTGATGCCAGCAGTATAAATGCAACAGTCTGAAGACATCTCTCAAGGAAGCTACTACAAGACTGAGGAAAAAAAAAAGTATTCAAATTCCCAACCATGTTCCAATCATCCAAAGCATATTTCCAGATACCAAAACAATCTCAGCCAGCAAAAGTGAAGCTCATTTGCTGGAGCTTCCCTATTACATTGGGGTCATAGGCTGGGGATGGATTCATAGCTCGAGTCACCGATGGCCATGGGAGCAGGGGCCCGGTTCATTGTTCAGAGCCCCCTTCACAGGAACTCAAAATTCCCACTCTGGAACAGCTGCTCTGAGCAGCACCCAGCTCCCTGGCCTGGGTCTGCACTCAGGACTGGATGGGATTGGCTGGGGTGCCCTGTCTGAGTCCAAATCCATCCTACCTTGGCTCACCCAGGGACTTGGTTACTTCTCTTCTAAAATGAACTAGGCTAGCCAAATTGGATTTCTGTTATGGCCAGATTTGTCTGCCCAGCTCCAGACCAGCTGTGCTCTGACACTTCCCATTTGCTGAGCTTGTCTAATAAGACACTTGAGACCTAAGTTTACATTTTTACAATGAAAATTGGATGGAATGATGCAAAGCCCTTCTCTTGATGTTTCTGCTTCTCTGACTTTGGGTTGTTTAACTACAACATCTGCATATTCCCCAAACTCTGGGCTGCAGTGCTGTTCTGATTACTGCTATGGGGGGAAATAATTCTGGGAAGCATTGGGATTTTAAAGAGAATAATGGGAACTGTATGGAATTGATCATATTGTTTTCCCACTTCAAATCTTGGACCTGAGTTGGGTAAGACAGGCGTGGTTGGATTTGTTGTCTGTCCTTTAGGTTAAAACTTCTACTTAGGCCTGGAGTCAGGTCTTGGATGAGGTATTTGATTTTAGGCATTTGGACTTAAGGACCTGGGTTAGGAATTCAGTCCTCACCAGCAGTGTGGGACTCACAATGTGCCTGTGTGAGGCAGGGACCTCTCCCAGATTTGGGAGATTTTTGGTGTTTTTATTGCAGATGTGCTGATCAGCAGCTGAAAGGGAAGCAGGGCACAGCCTGTTCTCTGGGGAGAATTGTGCCAGCAGTTACACTATTTTTCTCCAAAGCATTATAGAAATATCAAACTTTTTTCACAAAGGAGAGTCAAAATGAGCGGGGCCTTGGGTCATATTTTGGCTTGAAATCATTCTTATTTGAACTCTGAGCAACTTGCAGTGACTTTTCCTTTTCCTACCATCAAAAGCTCAACTAATTATACTTCTACTTGGAATCAGACCTGCTCTATTCTCTTTTGCCTGGCCAGTGGCCACTTTCTAGATACCCAAAGAAGGGTCTCCATTCTGAAAACAGGTTTGATTTTCTGCAGTATTTCCTGCTTTTTAAAGCAAATCAGAATTTTGACCACTTTTGAACCACACACCAGATTCTTTATTTGAGACCAATCTCAAGCAAAAAACAGTACAAACCTAATTTTTCTCCCAATGGGAACAGTAAGGAACAAAGGATTATTTTACTAAATATAATTCAAATAATAAGCATCTTCTGCAAGTGATAATTAAACGTACAATTAGGAAGGAAAATCAAAATGGAGCAATAAGAGCATATAAAAAAAAATAAAAGAACCAGCTGAGGTCCTTATAATCTGGTTTTAAAAGGTCTTCATCAATCAAGTTATTTTGGGCTTCACTGAGAGCCCCGGTCCCCCAGTGCTTCTGATAATCAAATCACTACTGTTTTTAACTTTTAAGCAACTATCAGATGTTTTTTGTGTGGATCAGATTAAAATGAAAAAAACCCTGAAGGAATTTGCCTCTCACTTATTTTAGTTTCATTTGAAAAATCTTAGCCTCTATGTTTTACACTAGCTTTAAATACCTTAAGTCATCTCTCCTATTGGGTATTTGTGTTTTTAAGGTGAAATCTGATATTGGAAGCACCTAATTAAATTAAAATTTATTATGTGTGAATTTCTGGGATTTTTAGACTACACTTTTGTTTCTTTTTTTCTTTTTTTTCAGTGCACTTTCATTATCAGTACACCTTTATCCATTTTGGGGGCTAGATTGGTTTCTAGCCCCACTCTACCCCTTAAAAAAGTTTTAAAACCAGAAGATGCAGCACAGTTTTCAATTGATACCTTGATTAAAATCCTGAAATGAAAGTTACTCGCATACTTTATGAGGCTTTGAATAGCATCAGATGAATATCCCAGTGATTGATTCTGATCACAATCCACATATTAAAGAGTTTTTCAGCACTCTGGAAGTCATGCAGCCTTTCAAAGGGGCTGTGTGTGTGTCTGTTCCCTGAAATGTTCATAAAGTCAGGCCTTGGGAGCATGGCTGGCCTCAATACAAAGGAGCAGACCACAAAAAGATGTGACTTTGGTTTTGGGTCAAACTGATTTTGTACTGTACCACTGTGAATGTGGCCTCATAAAGGATAGAGGCAAAATAGAGGGATTCTGTCCAAAATTTATTGCAAACACATCCAAAGCCAAATCACACATCACATGTCCCTGTCTGAAAACCCAAAGCTGTGTCACTGAACTGGTGTCTGTGCCATGGCCATCAGTCCCCTACAAACCAGACTGCCAACAAGCATGGACACCCACTCCTATAAAGCTCCTTTTTGTTATAGCTCTCATTTTAGCCAAAGTGCTAAAACCTCTCTTTGTTAGAGGAAATTACCTGGAAAGTGGAGATCACTGATCCCCAGTGGTTTGAGAGAAGAAGAGCTTGGGATTTTTCAACAGTTACAAATGTTAGTGCCTGGCTCCCAGCCTTGGGCATGTCACTTGTTCTGGACTTCTGAAAATGTCAATCCCAATGCCTTTATGCTTCTTATTTTCCTGTTTGTAAGACTGAAGGAATTTCCACCTTTTAACAGTCAAAACGAGCTCAGACAGATGCATATGTGTAGAAATCCTGATTTAGTGGACTCTAACTGCATAATGCATCCATAATGTTTTAACACTTAACATAAAACATAATGGTCACTCAGCTATTTTCAGAAAGCAATACATTGCAGGAGGGTTGTCCATCTGATTAAACTGAAACATGGTTTAAACATTAATTTGCTGCTGGCTGGAAAGCAGAGCAGCTGGTGTGCAGCATTTTGACAATATCCTCCCATGGCTGCTGCAAAGCTCCTGCTGACATTAAAACTCTTGATGCTCAGCAGAGATGTCACCACCAGCACTGGTCAAACACCAGGTGACTCCTGGTGTAATTCCACACCAAAATGGGTGGGTAGGACTAAAGCAGCTGGGAAACTAGAGACACCATCAAATGGCAAGGTGGCCTCTCCTGCAGAGAGGAGAAATGTCCCTCTGAAACGAGGCTTGAGCCAAGCTCAGTGAGCTCATAGCAACCAAAAGGGCCCCAGCTGAGGCTTTCTGGGATGTGCTGCTGCAGCTGGTGGACATTTGCAGTGGCATGGAGGAGGTGTCAGCAGAAAAAGTGTCCTGCTGAAAAGTCTCCCTGCCAGGACTACACTTGGAATGACTCCTTCAGGAAAAGGGGGAAGAGGTTTTATGATAGGAACCCTCCACCAGAAGATGTCTGCTGCTCACTGAGTCGCTGCCTTATCTTCCTTTCGTAGCTGGCACCTGGAAGGAGAGATTTATCTGGCTTAGCTTCAGTGTTTACTGAAAGATAAATCTTGACCTGGAAATGATCTGTCTTTTCTTTGACTGGATGGGGTTGGGGACTATTTCAGGTCTTACCATCCACCTTCAATCAGTTATTTATATTTCAAGACTATGAAAAGGGATGGGGAAATTTTAATTTCTACAGCACAGGCCAAAGTAATTTTTCTATAAATATGTGGACATTAAGGGAAAGCAAATTACATAGCAGGAGAAACAACATTCTGACTCTTCTTACACTGATGATGGGGGATGATGACAAAATTGTACCAAAATCAAATGGCAATTTACAACTGTCCTTTCAGAGCATCTCTGCCTCAGTCTTGTCACATGTAAAATGTCAGTGACATTTTTAAGTGTCCTAAGTGCCAGCTTTGAAGTTCCTCCTTTGATTTACTTAAATTGAGCATCTCACGTGGTATTTATATATCCAAAATAAAACCAGCATCAATCTTTCTTTTAAAAATCAGAATGTGAGTCTTCATGAACAGTATCACTGTTTCCTTAACACAGGTTAGATGAGAGACAGCTGAAAGAAACATATATCCATGCAAAGGATCTCCATCCAAGACAGTAATTTTAAAAGCAATTTACTGTAAATGTTTTACAAAAAGTTAGAAAAATTGTAGAATTCCTCTGTTTATGCATTGCTGACAACAAAGATCCCAGCCAGCCATTGTTGCTGGTACCAATAGTATTTGCTCCATGAAACATCATTCCAGAAAATGAGCAGAAACAAATAAGAGATATGGCATCAAATTTCTCTGAAATCAGATTTCAGAGCATTTTGAATGCTTTTCCTTGAAAAGATGAGAGTTTCCCTGGCAATGAAAAGACAGCACAGGAGAATGGAATGCATGATTTTTAATTTTTTTTACTTAGAAGCTAATGGCTCCCTTCTAACTATATACTTTCCCTGAGGCAGACAGTAAAAAATAATTTAGTGATTTGACTACTCCTCATGTAGTTCCTTCTTCCTTCCCATGAGATGAACCTGGTCACTGCAGTGATTACACAGACTTATTTATTTCCTTTAAAGAAAAAAAAATAATTGAAAAACTTACTGAGGATTTTTTCTCATGGGTTTATTTTCCACATTTCTTTTTTTTTTTTTTTTTTTTGCTCAGACCCTTTTTACAGCTTGGGCTTTGCTGTGCTCCTGCATCACAGGGAGCTGGCTGGGTGCTGCAGGCAGCAGATGGACCTGGGTGTGCTCCTGCCAAGGGCTGGACCGTGCACCAAGCTTTGGTGTGGCCCAACCAGAATGTCCAAGCATTCCTACCTGTGGAGAACTCCTGCATCTGCCCCAACCAGATCTGCCAGCAGTGATTTGGAGCTCTCTGAACGCACACAAAGCTGGATCCCTGAGCTGGGGCTGATTTCCTGCAGCTTTTGGTGCACAGAGCTGGGCTCAGAAAGGCACTGAAGAGTGCTGGGCTAGGCAGGGCTGGCTGAGAGTGGTTTCAGAAATTCCTGGCTCTCTCAGCTGGTACAGGAGTATGAAAATGCATTTGGATGATGGGGAGTTTCAGGAGATTTCCAGGAGAACAGGTGCAAAGGGAAGGTGCTTTATCAGCAGCTGGCACAGGAGGGAGAAAGCAGAGGATTCCAGAGCTCCTCCAGTCACATTCCTGGCATTTTTATATCAACTGGAGCACTTGCCAGCTTGGCTTTCACCTTCATCCATGGCACTGTTTCAAACGGGTTTTTTTCCTTTTATAGGGCTTTTTTCTTAAGGAATAAACAAAAGTTGAAGAACTCCTTCTGGAAAATATTTTCACCTCTCTATTTTATTAATCTAGCATTGCTGGTATTTTGTTTCCTGTTACAAATAATCCCTAAAATTCTCTCAGACATTCTGAAACTGCTACAATAAAGGCATAGCTCCTTTGTAAGGGACAATAATCATTCCTGTCTGCAGCTGCATCTTGCCAGTGGAGTGAAAAATGCTTTGGAACCTTTTCCACAATAAAAGTTGAAATAATTGCTCTATTCTGGGTGGTTTTTCCTTGTTGTTCTAGTGTTTTTACACTCAAAGGCCAAATGGTATTTAGAATGATGAATGTTTTGCTTCCTCTTTCCTTCCTTAAAATACATGGCAATGTCTACTGGAGATTTCTCATGTTACCAAAAATGCATTTTCCTGATCAGTTTTGCATTCATTTTAAATAGTCCTTCCTGGGATATGTAGGAAATTATCAAATCAAACAGCATTTTTTTTTTTTTTGCAATAGTACTCACTGCTGTAAACTGGGAAAAATAATCTGGGGTACAATAGAGTAACCATTGAGATCCATGGAACACTGTTCTGTGGCACAGTTCATCCCACAACAACACCATGGATTCTGCTCCACATTACACCTTTTTTTGTTTGCACATATTTATTTTCAAGAGATTTACGTGGTCATTTGGGTCCAAAGAGTGTGGAGTGAGTTCCTTTAAACTTTGATTTCTACTACCCTTTTATTTTGAAAAGAAATCTCAGATTCTTGGGTATCAATTTTCATTCCTACTTTGCTTATGTCCCCTGTCTGTAAATCTCCAGTCCTGGCTTTGACTTTAGATGGATGTAGGGTGACCATTACATCAGCCCATACTAAAATAAGGGCAAGCTAAATGCACTGAAGCCACATCAATAATGTTGTAGCTAATAAAAACCACTTACAGAAAAACAAAGTAGCCTGAGGGTGCTATTAATTTTAGACTAAGAATGCATCAAGGAATGAAGGCTAATCCATTAAGCCAGGATTGTTTTGCTATGATTCTAATGTAAATCAATGTCAGAAAAGTAAATATATTAGCAGCAACTAAGCAGTTTTACCAAGATCAAGCCAAGGTTTGAGAGATGTTCTCCTCATTCTAGTGGGTTTGCAATATTTACTAATTCCTCATACAAAATTTTTCAGTAGCACAGAAATAATTCAGTTCTAGACAAAAAAAAGCTATTTGAGACTCCCCTGATGTCTACATTGAATTCATAGAAAACCCCTGAACTAGTTAATTATGTACAAGAAAAGTAGCCATGAAACAAGATCAATTTTCTTTCTTTCCTGACAGTTCTTTTAATATTGATGCAGGTCAAAGCTATAGGGAGGAGCATGACTTTTAAGTTAGAAATATCCTTTAAATTTTTGCTCTTTATTATCCATTACCTTTAACTGCTGGAGTGCATCACACACAAAGAGCTGTCCCTGTGAGCCTCTCCCTTCCCCTTTGAAGGTGAGGCTCCCACCTGCCCTGGCAGTCTGTAACCACAGTCCCCAGACTTCACAAGAACAGCTACTCCTTCCTCCCTTTTTTTTTTTCTTTAGGGAGAGATGTTTTCAAGGGGAAACCCTTATTTTGAATATTTTCTTTTATCAGAGCATTTCTGGCAGTTTCCCTTCAATCCTGATGCTGCAGCACATTCAGGCATAGCTGGGATGAGGTTCCAAACACCCAGAGCCTTTGACTGGGCACAAAGGAGGAGGTTTCCTTGGCAACTGCAACACCAGAAAGGTCCCAGAGCAGCACTTCTACCTGCCTGAGATTTCTTTTTAATTTAGGAGTTTGCACGTTGGCTTTGTGTGGAGAATTGGGTTCTGTCTTCAGGCTTTATTCCCAGCACAAGTTGCTTATAGGAATAATGCTGGTTTTGCATATGAATTCATTCCTTGGGCTTGTCACAGCCAGCTCACTGTGACTCCGGGCCAGCCAGAGCAAACCAGAGGGACAGGAAGGATGGAGAGCCCCAGGAGAGATGTGGATGTTCACTGGCACTGCAGGGTCTGAGGGCTGCACCCAAAGAGCCGGGGTGTGGTGAATTCAGCAATGTCAGGGGGTGTCTGAGGGCAGCGGTGCAGTCACCACCGCAGGACAGGGTCTGACCTTGTCAGCCCAAGGGAGGATGGCTCCACCAGCATCCCCCAGCACCCAGCATGGCCAGGCCTCGGGGTTATTCCCTCTGCTCAGGAACCCAGGACCTGGACTGAGGGAGAAGAGGAGAAGGAAATAATCCTGAATTTCAGCAGGATGTGGAAGCAGAGCTTGGGTGGGCAGAGCTCTGTCCATAGTTATGAGCCAGGCCTAAGGGATGAAGGTGAAGCCCAGGGTGTTTCTTGAAAAGACAGCTGTTCCTCACGAGTCCATCACTGCCTTTCCAAATTGTATTTGTAGTTTAATTCTGGAGGACTGTTCTGCCAGGACAGGGCCCCTCAGCTTTGGTTGTTGCTCTGGTGATGCCTATTTCTGCTGTGAGGTGTTTGTGTGCTCAGCAGGGTTCCTTTCATGTTTGTGTGGACTAAAGCTTACCAGGATGTGTTGGGAGAGAGAGCCACCATAATTTTACTCTGCTTTTAGTGTCAGGCTCCTTCTCCACCTTGTTACATTTTGTTAAAGGTCTTTGCTACAGTGAATTGTCTGTCCCAAGGCTATTTTACTTTCTAGATTGTGCGTCACCTTCAGATTTATCACTGTCCAATTTCATAACCAAGCATGGGGTTTTTGCTGTTTTATGGGGCTGAAGTTTCCTTCTGTGTAAGAAATATGTCTTTTCAGTGCCCGGATATCTGATCCTAAGTAAAGAGATTTTCGGTCACTGCTTTTAACATGGGGAAATGAAATCAAAAGTCATGTTCTACTGCTTTGACAAAACTGTATTTCTTTTATAAATCTCAATCTAATATGTCCTTTTCATGGGGTGCACCTGAAGAAGGGCTGTTTGTGCTGTTTAGTTTTATGTATTGCATTCAAAGCAGGCAGGTAACCCCTCCAGCAGCGCCTCTCAGGGCCACAGAGGTACAGGTGCCAACAAAACCCTGAAGGAGATGACTAAAACTAAGTGGTCCCTTTGCCAGCCCAGTTTCCAGCAGCCAATTAATATTTCCTGAACCTTAGTGAGGAGACTCAGAGTGTAGTCCTGTGCTGAACAGGGAGAAGAAAAACTCTTCCCCAGATACAGCAGCTCTTTCAATCCCCCTTTGACAGGACTCTTTTAAGGCGACACTCTTTTCTCCCTGGCAGGGATGGATCCTACAGTGAAGGTGTATGTCATGTTGTTCAGAAACTTTGTGACCTTGGTTTTGTTGCTATTATGGCACAAATTAAAATGTCACTAATTGGTAACACTTGGCAACCTAACTGGGTTTTGGCGACTCAAATAAAGTCAACCCCCGGAGCAGATTTTCAGACTCCATGTTTAAGTGTGGGTGGAGGGGAGGAAACATTTCTTCTTTTCTAAGCCTGTGCTTGGAGATTGATTCTAATGCCCAGGGGAAGTGCTTTGTCAATAGAGAAAAACAAATGAAAAGGAGGTTCTCAGGTGCATCAGAGTCAGAGCTGTGACTGCTCTCCAAAACACTGACTTAATCAGCCTCCCCCTTCCTGGTCACCCTCGTAAGCATTTGTTATTTTCATATCATGCTTCAACAGAACTTGTGAGTCCTCAGGCTAAACACCAGCATATGTGATCTCCATGTATTAATGTCTCCCTCTGGTTTCCATGTCACTGAAATACTGCCAACCTGCTGGCTTGTTTGGTTATACGTCTGTGTGTGTGAAAGAATAAATCAAGATAATAAACTGAGTGACGGCAGTGAAAGGAGGAGGCAGGGAATGCTCAGCCCGACAGGAGGGTCAGAGACACAGCCCAATAAATAAAGGGGACATGGAAGTGTCCCCATCAGCAAATCTGTGCACATGCTGCTGGGTGTTCAGCAGCTGCAGGCTGAGAAGGGGCTCTGTGCCACTGCTGCCCTGCCAGGGTGACAGGCTCTGGCTGTTTCTCTGGCACTTGTCCCCCAGCTCCTGTCTGAGAGAAGCTGGTGCCCTTTGTAGGCCTTTCCTCCTGGGCTCACTGCAGGTACTCTCAGCTGCTTTGTCCTCCTGCCTGGGCAATTTCTGTGGCACACACCATCCTTCAGAGTTTGTCATTTAGATAAAGGGACATCTCACAGCGCTGGATGCTCATGAGCCTTCAAAGGAAGCCACCACAGTGATGGTCACACACCTCAGTACCAAGGGGACCTTATTCATGGTAAGACACAAAAATGATTGGGCAGGAGTAATGAGCACAATGATTTATATATTTTTTGGGTTTCCATCATTTTTCAGTGTTTGAGCTTTAACCATGCTAGTGATTCTCTCCTCTGTGAAGAGCATGTACAAGGATTCTTGTGAAAACATTTGCTTTGTATTGTGTACTCACAGCCCACTTGTTAGTGTCATGCAGCAGAAATGGCATATTTTTAAACCATGGAGAAAAATTTTGTTGAAATATATAAAGCTCTTGAAAACAAATCTGTTACCCAGAAGTAAAAACCGCTAAATCAATGTCATGCACCTCTATTTAGTAATTTCTACCTATTTTGTACTGATATAGAAATAAATATGATTTTAAAAGCCAATAGATACATGAACATTGTGTGGCAACCCAAAGTATCTGTATATTACACAAAGATAATCAGCAGATCAATAAGCCTGTCTGAAATGGTTATCTTGCAGCAGTATTGAATTTTAATTTTTGCACCACTCAGTGTTTTTTGAAGGGATGATTTTCCAGTAAAGCAGAGTCATGTCATGACCATTTGCTGGGCTACAGCTTTTTAAAGCTGAGGCAGAAGAAACAATCAGACCAGATCCATCTCCTAATTATCAGGGATCTTGATTTGAGTCCAGAGCTTATTCACAGGAGGCCAGCCAGGCTGTCTGAATGGAGAAATTATGCATCTCAAATGACCTTGGATCCAAACCATGCTTCCAGTGACCCTGGTGTGCCCTGGCTTCAGCTGTGCTGAGCAGGAGCCACACCATATGGTGCACAAGCTCTGTGCAGAGGCGTCAGCTGATGACTAAAAATCACTTTTTAATTCTGTCTCTAAACGAAAGAAAACAGAGGGGTTCTTCAGCTCGGGCTTAACTGTTCCACATTCTCCAAGCTGGATCTTGTCATTCCATGTCTAGGAAGCATCCAAGGAGGCAGAGATCAGCACGTGCTGATTGCTGGAGCTCGTCGGGAAATGCCTGGGCTGAAACCACAGGATCTGTCCATGCAATTCCACACCAGAAACGGTGCAGAGCTGATGGAAATCGAAGCAGTGTTGCCTTTCAGTCTGCTTTTAACACTGATACCTAATTTGAATAAATACCAGCTGGGACAGAGGCAGTTTGTCTGTGTCACTTTGTGGTCTCCCTTGCATAATTTTGTGCTCTGGTACGATATGCATGGGAGCATCCAACAGCTGGGATGCTGCCACAGCAAGGAGAGCTCAGGAAACACCAGGCAAAGTGGGGCAGGAGGAGGAAGATGGCTTTGGTACAGCCTGGGCAAGCTTTTGAATGTCTAGGAATAATTAAAATTGATTAAAAATATGCATATAAGAATAAATGCTTTTCTAGAAATTGCACTTAAATGTGAAATTTCAGGTACTTTCAAAAACACCAAAAGAAATGGCTGGGAGCTTATGAGGCCTTTGTTTTACAGCAGTAGAAATGGAAAAGGGAGTTCAACATCAATTGAGAAAGGACATTTAATTAGTAGAAATCTGACTAGTAACAAATCAGTCCAAGTAACGTATTTTTGATTTCCTACTTGGAGACATCAACTATCACTGAAATTTCATTAAACATGACTAGTTTAATTATTTTGTCCTTAATGAAGAGTGTTAATTAACTTGGCTATGATAAATATACATCTTAATATCATTTGGAATCCCTACAGGTCCTAATTATTCTTAAAGATAGAGGTGTAGACCTTGCTATAATAATTATTTTTAAGTAAAGATTTCTTCAAGGATACCAGCGATTCCAAAGGTGAGTAGATTTTTGGTTTTTTCTTCTGAAAAAAAAAATGGGAGGCAATTTTTGATCAAAATCTGAGGTGAAATTATGAGGGCTCCGAAAATAACCTTGAAGTGTGTGTCTTGCTCCTAGCCATGGGTTCTGCCTATGAATTGAAGCCAAATGAAAATCTGCAAAGGGGGATTGGTTAACTGCTAACCATTGTAGCAGCTTTGAATAAGTAATCAGTGCGTGAGAGAGAATAGCATTCCTTACACTTGAAGGGGAAAAGGGAGGATGTGGCAAACCCCCTTAAGCATCCATCAGGCCTTAATTTTGGGGCCATTGTCTTGTAATCACCGTGAAGACTTTCCTTCAAAATCATTGTGCCCTTTCTGGCAACTTGGAGTTCGTGATCTCCCTGACTGTTGGCTGGATCTGTGACTCTTATGACTGAGAGAGGAGAAAAAGTAAAAGAGCTTGCTCTGAAAACTTTTTATTTTAATCATCTCTCTTTGCATTTGCTACCTGGAAAACTTTTACTAGACTAAACCTTTTTGCATCCAAATAGATGGATTATTGATGCTGTTGATTAATCTGTTCTACAGTTTCCTTTCTTGGATTCTTGACAAGAAATCATAAATTAGAATCGATGTAATAATGAAGTTAAGGGGTACTAATTAAAAACTGAGTCAGTATAGGTATGCAAAGGTGTTTCATGGATTTGCTTGGGTCTTTTATTCTTGAAATCTTTGTATCAGGACATGTTACTTTGTAATCCTTGACCCTGTCAGCTAATCACACAAAAGCATGCCTGCCTTCTAATTACCAAAATAATTTCCCTTTTGAGTGCAGATGTTCCTGTAAATCTAAGACAGACATTAATTCAAATCAAGTGCAGTTCAAGTTTCTAAAATTCACTTTGGAGTACCAATATGCCACAGTATTAAGCATTTAAAGAACTGTTACTCAGTCCCTCAAATATTTTGCGAGAAACAACGCTCACTTTCAAAATATCAAAGTTTTATTAAACCTTAACAAAACACAGCAAAAGGACTGAATGAAGAGAACCGGCAGCATGGAACTAAACCACCATGCCCTCACTCACAAAATGGCTGCTCCCCTTTTATACCCCCGGGGTGGGGCATCAGCCAGCCCTGGCCCCGCCCAGCACCTGCCAGTCAACTCTTCTGCACCACCCATTGGTGGAGACGGCTTCCCTGCATCCTGATTGGAGCATGCCAAGCCACGCCCCCTGGTAACAAACCTGCCCTCAGCGGGAGCTCAGGACCTCAGAACAACAAACCAATAGGATTTCACAGAGGGTGTTTATTGTTCACTTTATGCACTTATTTATGCATTCTAAATCTACTGTGCACACGATCACGCGCTACTTGATTGGTGCCTGCAGTCCATGCGTTCAGCACACGCTTATCCATCCAAGCACATATCCAACCAGGATATGTGATTGGTCACAGTCCAGGTGTTTGACTGCCTCTGTTATTTGCTTCTTGTGGTCTTGTTTTTCTGTTTCTCAACTTCTTCTTTCTCACTGTAGAACAATTTATGTTTCAGCAACCTTGACAAATTCCAGAGGGTCTGATAAGGATTACTACAGGTGGTTTGGCTGGAGCACGCTATGGCCTAAGCTGTTGAGACAAATTGCTACAGCCCTCCTCCCAAATGTGCCGCCCTGCAGGGCCATCCAGTGCCAGCAACGCAAGCAGGAGGGGCAAGGGACCACGTGGAGAAAAAGTCACAATAATGTAACCAAACATCAATAAAACTTCTCTTAATGTGCACGTAATATTCATCCCTCAATTGCAAGAGCCAAACATTGCATTACCCATCTATAACATGTCGTGGTGGGTTGGGGTTTTTTGGGGGTTTGTTGGTTGGTTGGTTTTTGGTAGTAAAAAGGAGTGTTTTGCATAAATTTTAGTATCATTAAAGGAGTGCTGCAGCCACATTGTGGCCAGGAAATACTCTCTGTCTTCAAACGAGATAATTATAAGCTGAAAATATAAGATGAGTCTGATCTTTTTTCATCGATGATCTTTCACTGGAGCCTCTTAAAATTGCAATAATACAAGGGACATGAAAAGCAAAAAGGATATAAGTGCCTCGGCTTACAATGGTAATGAGCACAACAGTTTTCTGGAGTAGCAGTAAATCAAATGTACTGTAGCTATAAAAAGCCCATAAGACATTTGGATGTGATTCTGGCCTGCTCCTGCAACAGAGGCACTGTGCATACAGATGAGAACACATCCATATCATGTTATGGGGAGCACTGCATTATGGAGGCTGGAAGGTTGATAATAGGAAGTTGTTCCTGGAAAACTACTGAAGCTGAGCTTCCTTCTCTTGGCACCAGTATAGGGCAATTATATTTGGGACAACATCAATATCAGTTAAATAGAGGAAATTCAATGAGGAAGGAATTTGTAATCATTAAGACTATAAATAATATTAAATTCGGCTGATTAGGGGACTGTATATTTGAGCTTCATTTTAATCTGATTTCTCCCCCTCATTATTTATTTCACTTTATGCTTTATTACTTGTAACTTTTTTTTCTTTCTGATGGCCTGGCTAATGCTTATGACTCCTTCCTCCTGCATGCTGAGCTTAATAGAAATCTTTAAACAAAGAAAGCTCATGGAGTAGACATTCAAAAATCAATGTACTGTATAGAACAAGGGCTGAAAAATGACAGAATTGCTAGAAGATCATCAGAAAATTCTGTCAGGAAAAATAATCTGTAGATTAAGGGACTTGAGGGATCTTCGTTCAGTTCCCACCTCGTCATGTCTTTGCTGTACAAAAAAAAATCACAAAACCCTTTCCTCTTCCCTATGTACATCATCTGGTTCTAAGTCTTTAATAATGTTCAGGTTGAGTTTCACCCTGGGTGCACTTTAATTAGCATTCTGGAGTCTGAGGTGTTCATTCCAGTGTTTGTGTTACTACAGGAGCATTTAGTATTGCCACAGGTTATTAATGGATACATATTGTCAATGCTGATGGATTTTCTCACCTGAGTTCAATGCTGGGACAAGGTGAGCTGCTCCATAGTGTCCATAGGTTAGATCTAGTGGGAAAAACCTTTAACAACAAACACAATGGTGCCTACACATTTTTTACTTTGTTCTCTCTCTGATCTGATTTTAGAAGTTGTCTTTAAGGTGGAAATTCTCACTTTCCATGCAGATACCCACCCAACTGTAGCTGCTTATTTTTTTCAACACATGCAGACATCTAAAACAGCCATTTTAAATTGTTGCAATTGAGTGTTCAATTCATGGATTAGTATGTCAGGAAGTAATTGTTGGAAGGTGTTCCTGTTGTATCAGATAATTTCAGTCTAATTTGACTTAGCCACGAAACCTTTCCTTTTCCTGCAGTGCTGTCTTTTGAATCTTTTTAGTTTCTCACATTTGGGAAATGCCAGTAGACAAAAGCTTGGACTTTAGAGGGGGCCATGAGAAAATATCAGGTGTAATATGTAGGTAATAAATCTGCTGAGGTCTTCAACAGCTTTATTGAGTTTTTCCTGGTGATATTTCTGTCAGGATGAGGCACCTAATCCAACTTAAAGTGGTGTTACTTATAGCCCTGGCAGAAATAATTATAAACTCCTTATCTACAGCCAGTATATTTATGTACTGTGCTGTGACTTTGGGTTCCCTTTTCTTCATTACCTTGGAGGGCTGAAACAGTCCTTTGTGCCCCAGAGCATGAGTGTTGTTGGTGTGTTTATGTGCTTTTTATGGTATCTTGTCTTGGGGATAGTTTATTATCCCATCCCATTTTGGGGGTTTTTTGATCTGTTTTATTTTGTTCTGTTTTGTGCTTTTTTTTCTTTCAAACTTCATTGAAATTATTTACTACTTGAAGTGCTGTTACTCTCCTGGGCCTCCTTATTTTCATGCCAAAGCTAGCTGGCAAGGATGGATACCTGTCATGACTTAACACACACATAAAAATAAATTGAAGTGGGAACTTTGCCATTTGTCAGGAATGGGAGCTACTGAACAAAGGCATTCTCATATAAAGTTCTTTTAAAAAAAGGGGGGGGGGAAGTGGGAAGTTCTCACCTGTTAGAGTATGTAAAAGAAAATATTATTAAAAAATGTTCTTTGCTGTTGTTGCTGAGGTGGGCTGGAAGAAAAGCTGGCCCTGTGTCAGTGGTGGGGTTGGATACAGGCAGAGTCAGGGCGCTGCCACCAAATCCTGATGTCTTAGAAACAGTAATTCCTCCAGACCAAACCTGCTGTGTATGTGAGGAAAAATAATGAGAGAAATTAAGAGAGATGCAGCAGCTTACTACTTTGTAATGTCCTTATTCAAATTCCTTTCATGGCTTTTCTAAAAATAAATAAATAAATAAATATTTGAGGGGGATCTTTTGGGTAAATTCTGTATCACTGAGAGGCTTTGGAGATGTTCTGTTTGTAAAGGTGGTTGTAAGGAAGAGAAACAAAAGTAGTATTAGGATTACCAAATTCCTGCATAACTGACATACCCTGAAATATTGGGGAGGTATTGGGGGGTGTTGGGGTTCCCTGCCATGGGTAGGGACAAGTTTTCATTATGTAGTGTTTGTCCTAGATAATAAGCCATTTTGGGGGAAAAAAAAATGAAAACTACAACAAAAAAACCAGACATTGAGTCATTCTTCAGAGAGAACAATTTCTGTTACATACAGAAATGGCATAAAAGTATGAACATGTGCATTATACACACATACAGTGAGCAAATATCTGCTCCAAAAAATGTCACTCTGCTATTTGAGTGGGCTTTTTTTTGCAGTGAGCTGTATGTTGATGAAAACTGGAATATTAATCTAGGGGAAACGTGAGAGAAAGGATAAAATGCAGTGCATTTATCCCATTTATTTGAAACCTGCTAATGATAGTGGATGATACTCCCTGAGATTCTCTTGGTAAAGTGAGGGAAGTAGCAAAATTATTTTATGTAAATGACTTGCAGCTTTGGATTCAGGACCCTTTTCCCTCTCTCAGGATACAGTGAGCCACTCCTCACTTAAACCTTTGAGGTTTAAGGATGGGGCATTTGAGGCAGACACTTCCAGTCAAAACTTACTGTGCTTTACATAAAATCCCTGGCTGGATTCCCAGACATCACATTAAATGTTTATCAAAGGTGATCTGTCACTGTGGTACCTGTGTGGTTTTAAGGCTGTAAAAGTGCCTCCTGTTGTGTTTAATCTCCCCAGGCCCATGAAGAAGACAAGTGTTATCAGCTTTGTTTATTGATGAAGGATCTGCAGTGTCCCCTGAGCTGAGTTCCCATAAAACACTCAGCCCACAAATGAATCTGATTATTGCAACACCAGCACTGCAATGCCCATCATCAGGCACAACTCCAGGCTTGGCTCCACATCCTCTCCTCAGGATGGAGGGAGATCCCCTGGGGTGGTTCACTGCCCACAGGAGGGATGCAGGATCTTGGTGTGGAGCTGCTGAGCAGTGTCCCCAAACTGTGACCCAGAGAGGGAATGCTGATACCCTGCTAATGGCAGAAAAAGCACTGAGTGCTTCTCAGAGAAAGTAAACCTTGATTTTGCCTAGTAAATACCCAGTTTCAAGCCTACCCCAGTGTGCAGCCAGGCTGTTGGTGTGTGCTAGTGGCTTGCAGAACTGAGGGTGTTCTTGCTGAAAAACAGAGTCCTCCTCTGTTAGCTGGCACCAAGACAAGAAATTGTACCTTTGTGCCTCGGCAATTAGATGGAAGCATTTTCACAAGCACCCAGAAATCATCCATCACTGGGCAGTGATGCACATCTACCCTGATGCATGGCAGTAATTCTATTATTTATCCATTAGCTGCTCCCAGAATCTAACCCTTTCCCTCAAAATTCAGTGCCAATATTTTTGGTGCTCCTGTTTGTTTTGCAAGAAGCTTGAACTGTGCCTTTCCCTTTTATGGATTTGAATTGTTAATATGAATATTTGAGCTCATTATAACTCTGAAATGTTTCCTTTGTTACCAGTAGCTGAAAAACCTGTGCACAGTGTTCAAAAAAACAGTAAGTGCTATTTCTAGGATTATATTTTCTTCACTGCTGTGCACAACAATATGCTCCTGCCTTCACTAATGAAGCTTTTCTTTAATGAACACAATTAGAGCTAGGCAAACAATGCAGAAATATTTTCCTATGAATATTCATCCAGAGTCTTAAATGAATTCCTTTCGGTTATGTTGGCACCCATTCATTGTCCTCTTTTAGTGAAATTTTCCAAGATTCAATCTTTGATGTTTGAGTAATGAGGGAGGAAATTGAGTTTCAGCTCAGGGGTTACCCTTCTATTGTCTGAGTCATTATTTCCTATGGGGATTTGCATTTCTGCAGGACTGCCTGGGTGGGGAATTAGTACTGGACAAGAAATGTGCATCTGACACAGTAAGTCTGGAGGTTACACAGAGCCAACAGCAGGGATTTCTGGAGGAGAAAAGGGAGTGAAGAGGTAGGTAGATTCAACTGGTTGCTCCATGAGTAGAGCAGCAGCTGCTGTGGACAGAGCGTCTGTGAAGATGGAGGTTTATCTTCNTCCCTCCTTCCCTCCTTCCCTCCTTCCCTCACCATTTCAAAAACTGCAGTTGCTGTCACTGCTGAACAGGACCCTGTTCAATGCAGACATGCACACAGCACCTTGAGCAGTACTTCATATTTCAGCATCTACGTAACAAAATAAAATTTACACCTGCTGAGAAATGCCACTGAATAATCCCAGACAGCAAAGGAAGCTGAGGGGTTAATGATCTGGGTTTAGATTTTTTTCCTAAACAGAAAACCAGCAGCAATTAAATCAATTACAGACTCTTTGCAAACTTCTAATGACATGTAACAGTGTGGAAGAGAGCGGAGCCTCAGCTGAGGTTTGCAAGGTGGCTGTGGAACCTTTCATGTTCATGTACAGAGCGTTGGTGCAACATCTCCTGGGGGGCATCTGCAGTGCCAGGTCCTGCCAGGTCCTGCCAGGTCCTGCCAGGGCTGCCTGAGACACCCCAGCCCATCTGCAGGGGTGAGCAGGGGCTTGGCCAGGGAAGGGGAGCTGCTGGTGCTGCTGTCATTCTAAAGGGATCCCCCAAAAACAGAAGATGAACGCTCCTATCATTTCTGGATAACTTTTTTCTCTTGTTCTCCTCTTCAAAGCACACATCACAACTTCATTGTTAAATTTCCGTGACATTTCAATGAAGAAATGGGTTTTCTTTTACATTCTCCTCTTGTAACTTCTCCAAGATTTTGCTGTTCCTGAAGTTTCTCCTAGGCTGCTCAGGCTTCCTGACCAAGAAGAGTCTGAACATACTTGATGTCTGTACTGTAAAAGTTCAGTAGTTATACCAGAAAATGAGTAAATATAAAAATCAAGATTAGGAGAAAAGGCTTCCTGGCCTCTTCCACCAGCTTGTTTCATAAAGACAATTTTAAAAAGCAAAATTATCAAACATTTCCAAGGCAAATGGTTACTAACTGATGCCCAAATCAGTTCCATTTTTGGAGTTGGAGGGTTTGAGTGAAATACTGAAACAAAAATGTGAAGACTTAGCCATAAATACAGAGAGCTGTTGTCTTGAGAGCTTTAGGAATTAAAGCTTAAAGCCAACCAGCTGATGTATAAGCCAGGTGTGTAAAAGCAGATTATTATGCATTTTGTACAGAAATCTCCTGCAAGGTCATTTCAAGTTATAAACCATTTGGGTTTTCAATTTTACTTAGTTTTTTCAGTCCTTGAGTTCAGAGACATTCAATAAATATGATACAACAAAAACATCTTTTAATTTGCATGTTTTCTAATTGGAGAGAAATAGAAGAGCTATGGAGCAAAGCTTGAGATAATTTTAGATTTCAAGGTAAACAGCTGCAGAAATCCTCTTACTGCAGAGAAATTAATAAAATGAAAATGTCCAAATGCATTCAAAGGACACTACTTAATATCCTGATGTTTGGTTGTGGTTAAACCAGGCACTTCCTTTTTGTTTTGTTCATTATCTAGCTTGGTAGAAGCTTGTAAATCAACAAGACTGTGGTAATCACTTTTAAACATTACTTGCATTGCAACCTTGGCACAAGGTGGTTTCATGGAAAGCAGCTGCACTGTGCTCCCTCCTCGGTGAGGGGATTGCAGGGCCACACCTGAATTCTGCTCACGGTGGCAGGGTTATGAGAACATCTATCCAGCGTGGAGAAAGGGGCAGGAGGGTCCAGGCAAGCACAGCTTAGCATCCAGTTTGCTCATATAAATCAAATCTTTTTGCTGGGGACGCCGGGGAAGGAGGTGGAGCTGCAGCTGGAGAGGGAATGCAGGGAGTGGCAATAGCGGAGCTGTGGAAGGCAAACACGCTGCCTCCACCTGCCCGAATCCAATGGGGCACTTGAGGAGTTGTTTCTGTTCCTTCCTAGTGGAGAGGAGCATTAGGAATGCAAACGATGCCACCTAACACTGCAGTTTTAGGCTGAGCTTAAAGTGCTCCCCAAGGCCAGCTGGGAGCCCTGCCAAGGTGCCTTTCCTTGCCCTGCTGTCCCTGACTCCCCCTGGAAAAATCCATGCTAGTGAACCTTTCAGAAGGCAAAAGGAGAAGCAGCTGCAGTTGGGTCTTGCACATCACCTCACCCAGGAGCAGGTCACAGACTTCCCTTTGAAGTGACTGCCAATGAACACAGATAAACTCAAATCTCCCCTGGGCCCTCCTTGCCTTGCTGCCTCACAACTGGTTGCTAAAATCCTCACAGTTCTGCCTGGTTCATGTTAGATCTGGTTTTTGCAGCCATGAGAAGACTGATTGCCTCAATTACTGATGGTAGATCTTTGTTGGTTGGTGTTATGGGAAGGCTAGTGTCTACTTTTGTGAAAAATAAAGCACGAGGGTCCCCTCTGACAAAACTTGGTGCATCAGAAAGTATTTGAGGTTGGTAACGTCTTTGAATGATTTTCAGCTTCCTCTGTGTTAGTTCTGGCTGTGTTTCCCACTGGCTTCTTCAGTATCAATACAAGGGCCTGCTCCAAATGGTTTTCCAAGGTCCAGATTGAATACTTAGATTCACTTGGTGTAAAATGCTCAATTTTTACATCACATATATCTTCTTTATTTTCTCCCCTCTGGTTCCCATTTCATAATTTCTGTCCTAGTCAGCCTTTCCATTTTTATCAGCCCATTGTCAGAGGAACAGTATTGAAGCCTCCAGTTGAGGCAATTCAGTAATAAACAAGGGGGAGAAGTGGTTGAGAAAATGCACTTAAGCAGGAAGGGTTTTCCTTGAGATTTGTTTTTAAATAAAAGCTCCATCAAACTTGTTGCTAGATCAGCAGCTGCTCTGAATTATGTTCTGGGAAAAATGGCTTTTGAGAGAGTCCTTGTTGCCATAATGAGAAATCTTTTATGAAACAGACACACACAGATTGTTTTTCCTAGGGGAAATCTGTATTGGGTAAACTCCAAGGGTTTGTCTTTTGTTCATGACCAAAGCAAAAGGACAGGACAGTGGGTGCCCTACTAACATTGCTCCAGCTGAGAATTTCACTGGGAGCATGACTACCATGATTCAGAAGCTACAATTACTTTTTCCTGTGTTTTGCTCTTTCAGGGTCTGAAGCTGATGATGATGGACGCTTCTGAAAAGCTCCTCTTGCCCCTCTCCAGCAGAGTGGTTTCAGACTATTGCTTTTATGAACTGGCATTGCCCTTTGTCATCATGCATCGTGTTGGCTGGGTTGTTCTGCAAGGAAAAATAATCAGCCAGCCTGGCACAGACTTGTTCTACAAATCATAAACAACCATTTTCCCTTCCTTGACATGTAGTATCAAAATATGCAAGGCATTAGTAACTAATTACTACTTTTTATCTAAGCCTTCAGCAAAAGATGTAAGCTGTGTTTGCTGTGTAAATTTAGTATAAAAATATCATGGTAGTTTGTGTAGTTACAAGTCATCACTTGTGTATTCCTCCTTCTAATCAATGAGCAGCCTTTGTAAAGTGTTTGTAAAGCACTGGCTGTATTTTTGAAGCAATGTGAATGATAAATAATACTCACATACAGAAGGATAATAATACACTATTCAAAGCAACAGCTGAATCTCTGAGGTTCAGTTATTTCTCTCCCTCTAGGCACAAAGATTTGCAACACCAGGAAGTTCAGGAGCTGTATTCCTTCCCTTCCTCCAGCAGGTAGAAATGCACCAGCCTGGCTGATGTAAACACTTTTTTCAGGTGTTTCTTGGCAACCTGTGAGGTTTGTGCAGAATCCATGCAAATTTAGGATTTTGAGGGATTGAGCTGAATTACTAGATCTGCAGTTTCATCCAAATGAAATCAACTTCACGTGATCTACAAACAGCAAAGTTGAGCCATGGAAGGTTTCAAGAGCTTCCCTCAGTTGAGATGAACTGCAATTCCAGTTATACAACAAATGTCTTCTGTGCCTTAGGGTCCCTTTTCTCTTCCCCTCCCCACTGAGGTTTGTGATGGGAAACCAGCATTTCAGTCTGAGGGAAGCATAAATTGCCATTTTTTACCTCATCACAAAAAGCAGGGGTTTCCATAGCAGTGTTTTTCAGAGCGAATACTGATCTTTATTTTTAATTGAATTTTTAAACTAATTATGCTTGTTTATTTTCTGCACTCTCTTTTATATTTTCCCTGTGTAATATTTTAGCAAATTAATTAATTGGTCAACCACAGCTGTTGCCCTTTGTACTGCATCGACCTCCTAATCACTTCTTACAGAAGCTTGGGATTTGTTCCAAGTCACACCTTTATCAAGCACGCACCCTTTTTTTCTTTCTTTTGATTTTTTCCCCAAATTGATTCTTTTCACAGTAAAGCTATAGGTCATAGCATAATTTGAAAACTAACCTTCAGAAACAGTAAATTTCAAGTGAGTGTTTAAAATGGAAATCAGTGTTTGTGATTTGCTTTTTTGATTTATACTCAAGCATCTGCCCTGGTTGCTGCATTGTTGCTAGTCTGGAATTAACACTATATCCTCATATGTCCAAGTATTTAGAGACTTTTAAATGTGTTCATATGATTTTTTTTTTTTCCTACAAAGCAACAATTTTAAGTTTTTCCAAGTCCCAAGGACGTGGAAGCATGTGGGGTGGGGTGGCAGAGATCTTCAGTCCATTCCAAAGTGTATCCCTTTTCACATCTGGATAAAGACCAGAACCAAGGGCAGATATTTGCTGCGGAACACTTCCAGGAAGAAGCCTGTGCTGAGAAGTCTGTGACCTGCTCCTGGGTGAGGTGATGTGCAAGACCCAACTGCAGCTGCAGATGCTTCTCCTTTTGCCTTCTGAAAGGTTCATTAGCATGGATTTTTCCAAACCCCATTAGCACACTTCCCTTCCCCCATTACATTATGTCCTGCTCTTTAATCATCTTTGTAGCTCTGCAAACATGCATCAGGCCTGGCAGAGATGCAATGAAGGCACCCTAATTAGCCACAAGTGTTCACACATTTTATTTTTTTTTCTGGTTTTACCTCAGGTTTCAGAAACCAGAGGCGAGGTTCTTCAGGCTGTAGTTGAGAGCATTCACCATCAGTCAGACTCTGCTGTGCTGCTCCCAGAATGGAGCTCCTCTCAGTCTCTGTAATTAACACAGGCAGATTTACTGGAAAGATCATTTCATACAATTCATATGGAGTCACTGGAAGATGCCACAGACAATTCAAGCGGTCTGCCAACGAACAGCGTTTTTATTCCAGCTAATTATTTTTAATGATACTATTAGTAATTGGAACTCACTGTACACAGCATCCTCCAGATAAAGATCTCAGCAAGTTTTACATAGCAGTAATGTGATGCCTCACAGGACACTTAACATTAGAGTGAGTTTCTTTTATAGGTGTTTTTAGACAAAACTCACAGGCTCATTCTCTACTCTCAAATCCAACGGTGTCAGAGCCACAAGCTGGAGCTTAAACATTGCCTTGGCTCCATGCCCTGATCTCTGATGGCTGTTTTATTTCATCATTTGGTTTTGTTCTCTAAAGGTGCTGTTTGTCATTGTCTCCCAAGGACTCTGATGCCCCAGTTTAATCCTTTCACCTGTGTAAGAAATTGTTGCTGGAGGTCCCCCTGTTTTGGCAGCAGCCACTTTGACCCTGATCAAGCAACCAGAGACAGGGAAGGAGGTCTTTGCATGTAGTGTGCCAATGATTAATGCATCTGCTTCACCCAGAAATGAACAAGAAGCAAATGAGTCGTGGTTTTTGCAAATTGTTAAGCTGCTGAAATAATAAATTTAAACACAACGAGTAGAATGTGTTGTTAAACTCCTCTGCTCTGAGTGCCAGTGGTCCAGACCAGCAAGGCCCCACCTCAGATGTCTGTGATAGTTTTTTATAAATATCTCTGCCCCAGCAATGAGTCATCCCTCAGTGCTCCAGAGCAGCAGCCTTTATCCTGACAGCTGGGAAAACCTGTCCCTTATAAGCATGTTTATTCATAAAGGCTGCAGTTTTGGGGTCTGCTCATGTTTCAAAATAGGATTTTAAAAAAAAACAATAAGCACAACCATTCAAAGCCTTGTCACCCTCTGCTAATTGCATTTGTGATGACAGATGATTATTTTCCTGGCTTAAGAGGAGATAGGACTTGGTTGGGACTGAGGATGGGAGAGATAACTTGTCTGCTTGGAAAACTCTCTGCTACAGGAACAGCTTCTTTCCAAGGCACCTCGAAAATTTCTAGAGATAAACTCAACCTGAGCTCAACAGGAGGAAGGCTTGTCCAAAGACATATTTATGCATCTGGAACTAAGGTTGTGGATAAGAAAATTCTCTGTTTGTTAAAGTAGGGTTAACTTGGAAAACAGGGACCTGCCATCTGCCTCTTTGTGTTTCCTGTATCAGAGGAAACAAAAAAGCTTACAGCTCTGTTCAGTTCCTTTTTTCAGAGATGCCAGGGCCATCAGAGATTCCCATTTTTTATTTGAAGCTCTGCCAAGGAAAGTTGCAGTGCATGAAGATGCTATTGTCCCTTCTGTGTAAAATAAGCTGTTCTTATGGACCTGTCCAGGTCTCAGAATTTAACTCTTCTTTTTTTTATGGTTAGGCTGACCTTCAAAGCAAATGGTTCTCAAGCAATATTTTATTTAGGCAGGCAGGGACATATCTTTCAGTACCATTTTCAAGATATTTCAGTGTTTGAATCTGTGCACGCAAGATGAAAGATCCATTCACTCTATCCTCTGTACAGGTGCATCAAATTTAGGTTCATTTTCATCCTTAGGTCATGTTTAAGGCATATCCTTAAGGCACATTTACACAGAAGGAAAATTCAAGCTTTGGAATTATTTTCTGCTCGCAGGAAAACAAGATTCAGAAGTCATGAATTCCAAAACTTACACATTTCATTGTAAATCTGTGGCTACAGTAGGTGGTTTTCCTTGGTTGTTAAATTATTTTGTATATCTGTCTGCACTTGAGAGATAAACTATAGGAGAGGATTTCAGCAATATGTCATTCTGCCTAACTACTTGTTATCTCTCATATTGAAAAACAAACCCAAAACACAACACAGAGGCAAATCAGCTCTTCCAAGAGCAGCCCTTGCTGCTGGTCAGAAAGTTTGCTGAAAGGCAAACACAGGATGTTGCCACACACTTATCACAGGAGGGGGAACTCTGAAACAAGAGCAATGTTTCAAGGCTGGAAATAATTCCTTTTGTCTTCCATCCCTATCCATGCTGAATTTTGAATTTTTGGTAGCGAGGCATAGCTTCTGTGAGAAGCTTCTAGAAGGTTTTACTATGAGTTTGGCCAATATCCAACCACGTCAAAGAGGTGAAAACGAGGGATTAGAGTTCATTACTGGTTAGTCAGAAAGATAAACCACAGTGGAACAACCAATACAAATGATGGTGGTTCCTCTGCACACCCTGACTCAGGGGTGAGAGAGCAGAAACTCTCAGAAACTTTTCTTTATGATTCTTGCTGCTTTAGTGTGCATTGCCAAGTGAGCTGCTGATGCTCACTACCCAGCATTGATTCCTTTTTTAGAGGGTGCTAAGCCACCTAAGAACACAATTTCTGTTCCACAGAATTATTGCTTGCAATGATTGATTTTTTTTTTAAATTATTTTTTTAAAAGTCAACTAGATGCATGACCTGCTGTACAAATCTGTTATCCCTCAGGTACCTGACCTGGGATGCTCCCCTCTCCTGGCTGGTGTTTGTTGTGCACCAATGCCAGGTGCCAGGTCAGATACTGGGGCCACATCAGTCACAGCAGCTCTGAAGTGGCATTCTATCACTTCATCCTGCTGCTGATGGCTCAGAACTGCTGGAGCCTGCTGCCTCAGACATCTGTAAGCATTTGCTGTGTTGCCTGATTTGATTTCTTCCAAATGTAATCAGAGTTATTACATTTGTCTTTACTCTTAGTGTCAGCTGAGAGAAAACACATTAAAAAATAAAATGCTTCATAACTTTCTATGGTTTCTTCCTAATTTTTAACCCTTTTCTGCCCATTCCTTGAGGATGGAGGTGCTGTGCCTTTTGTAGCTGTTAAAGGTGGATCTTATGCTGAATTTGAGGCTGACTTTTTGGAAGGTAGCAGTTTTGTGTTTCTCTGAATGGCCATGTGCCCTTTGGGGGCATTGTTCCGAGAGTTTCAGAACTTGTCTCAGCCTGCTATAACTGGTAGCATTACTGCCTGCTGTGAAAATGGTTCATGGCACAGCAAGATCCTTCCTAACCGAGCTGTGTGATCTGTGCCCACCCTCTGGCACATGAGAGTTGTAATGTAGACTCAAATTTCTTGGCAGCTTTTCTTAAAAACACAAGTAAACCTCTTCTCTTTTGTCTTGCAAAGCTTCTCATTACTGGGGAGCTCCCCCAGACTAAGTTGGCATGAAAGCCATGATGGATTTTTAGAAAGTCACCCATCCATGATCTTATAAAGAGCTTTTGGTAGCACTGTACAGGCTCCTTCACATTACACATTGGGGCACTTCTTGCTTTATGTGGCCTTTGTGTGAGATATGTCTTTGTTCCCTCTTCCAGCACACATCTGCCTGGCACTACCAAAGACCTGAAGGTTCTCAGATTTGGTGTTTGAGGAGTAGAATCACAGAAATGAGAAATACTTTAGAAGAAGTGGGGATGAATGGGTTGTGCCAGCAGACACTTAGTGGTTGTATTCCTGTATTTTTCAAAGATTAAAAGCAGAGGAACATTTTTTAAATTATTTGCAGTTTTCCATTGATATAATATTATTAAAAGGTAGATGATTAGATGGGAAGGAAAATGTATAAAATTCTGTGAAGCACATGTCAAACTCTGTCTTGGATGTGCAGCCCAAATTAGGATTAGTGTGTTCTTGGGTGTAGATCTATACCTCATTTGCCTTTAGAAAGGTTGTACATAGTACATAGCTACATAGTAAACTCTAAAGAAAATATTTCAAAATTAAGTGTTTTGATATAGGAAGCTGCAGCTCACATCTTCTACAGAAAATGCCACACCAATTACTGCTAAATATAGATGCAGAACTGTGTGAGCAGAAATTCCTGTGCCTCACCAAGGCATCAGCACATGGGCTGGAATTCAGGGAGGTGAAGTGACCCGAGCTAATTTATGTTGGGTAAAGCTAGATTTTAGCTTAGTTTTTCAAGGCAGTTCGCCCACCATTAGTTGGATTTTAATTGCTCAACATTTTTAAAGCAAGCAAATCTTCACAGAAGCATCTGTGACAATAATGGACTGGAAATGTCGACACTGTTGAAATTAAACAGCCTCTCTTTTCAAGCTTTCCTGTCCTTGAAGGTGCAGTTTTGCTGTGTTCCACCAGGCCCAGTTCTCATTAGTTCATATGGAATCACTTCTGAAAGTGAAGGGTAGTTTGACCTCATGGTTATCATTATTCCTATTCTGTCTGCAATTACCAACAGAGATCCATCTGGAAAATCATGTACCTACTTTAATTTTCATTGACAGCTGAACCATCCCATGTTTCTAAAGGGGAAAGGTCTAGTAAACACATTTCTCATCTCTCTCTTCTATTTTATGTCACTTGAATGTCTCACTTATTTAATGTCACTTGAATACTCACCTACAGACACCTCAGTAGGTAATCAGGATATCCTTAATTAAAAAATCTATTAAACTGGGACGTCTTCCAGGGAAATGAATTAGGCCTTGTGGTATTTAATTGTGCTGCTTAGGGAAGCTTTGGTTTCTCTTATCTACAATTCCATTGACTGTGTTTTTGGAAACTCTGCCCCTGCTGAAAATCCTGCCTGTCTGGGACAAACCCTGCTCATCAGAGTGAGTGGATGCTGCTCTTAGGTTTCTTCAGTCAAACTCCATCTTTTCTAGAGCAGCTCCTTCAGTTATGTGCAAACCAGGATCCTAAGCTGGATCTGGCCAAGGTAAAATTCACCCCTCACAGAGACTTTGGAGCAGGGAGATGTTTCACATCATTTCTCAGAGCAGCTGAGGGTGAAGCATTGCCAGGCTCCTGTATCTCTGGAGTTTAGCTGTGGCACTGGATGAACTGCATGAGCTGAATTTTGGTTTCTTAATACTGTTTCGCACCAGCTAAAGCTGTGTGGAGCTTGAGTATCACTTGGTGTTGAGTGTTGCACGGTACTGCTTGATCTGAGCTTTAAATTGGATCAGAAGGGCTGTACCTCTGTGATATATAAACTCATATTCAGGTCCACGCCTCAGTGTCTTCCAAGGTTGTTGTCACACATGTGACAGCAAAAAAATGAGAATCTGGGCATCAGTGCTGCTGCCAGAATTAATTTGTGGTGTCCAGTGTGAACTGTTGTGTGTGATGATCCTGTATTTATGTTTAAAATGTTATTGCAATAGGATAGTGTTTTAATTAGCTGGGTCCACTTTCAAATGAAATGATCAAACTTGCAAATCAAGCAGTTTGCTGTTAATTGCTGCATTTTTACATCTCTTATAAAAGAAGATATTGTCTCTCTCTGCATAATTTAAAACATTTAAAATGCTGAACTAGAATGACTGGAGTATCTGCCAGCACTAGGAATTTTTGGATAGGTGCTAAAATAAAGAAAACCCCAAGCGTCCATCAAGATAATGCACAAGAATTTTACTGTTGGAGATGTTATTTCTTAACTTATAGGCACATACTTAAACCAAATTTTCTTGGAATAGGTTTGTGACATCCCTGCTTTCCTAATTTTCTAGTCTGCCTCCAGCAAAAAACTTTTTTATGTAGCGTCTTGCAATATTTAATTAATTTGCATTCTCTTGCTTTTTAAGGACAAACCATGTGGTCAATTTTGACTAAAAACTCTTCATTTTAAAAGTTAGCAGTTGCAAAATCAAACACCAGCATCTCAGTAATTCCAGTGTCATTATTTGCACTGGGAGCCTTCTTCCTCTCCCAAATGAGAGAGAGAGAGCTCTCCTATACAAAAATCAAACACTGCAACTTACAGCAAGTGCATGTGAATTAGGAAGTGGAAAAGATCCAAGATTAGTTACACACAAAAGTGAAGCCAATTAGGCTGTTTCATTTCTTGGTGAAGGCTAAGTCAGAGAAGTTAAGCATCATAGCAAATATTCAATTAAGTACAAGAGTTACTTTTCTCCTGCAACACTCACTTTTGGTACCTGCCTGTTATAATTAGTGACACACTTGGCATTTTAAAGACTGGCATGAATACTGGAAAGGCCTTTATTTCAGCTTTCCAGTTGTGATACTTGGCTTTTAGTCTTAAAGGCTGCAGGAGATCAGGCCTTGTTAGTGCTTCATCTGCAAAACAGTGATGCTCATTTTGGAGAGCAGATGTCCAGTGTTAAATCCTGGTTTGAGACATGCACGGGTAGATGTGCACACTGATACCCTTCACCTCCTGAGCCACCCTCTGAGGCTTCCATCTGACAGCAGGAGCTGCTTCCCCACATATGACCCAAACCAGGCTCCAGCTGTGTGAGCAGTGTCACCCCACAAACCCTCCTCCCACCTCAGCCTCACCCTCATCCTTCTCTGCAAATGTGGCTTTGGGAGGTAATTGGCAGGAGCAGCCCAAACCAGTATAAACCCAATTTAAACTGGCATTTGGGTAGCCAAAAAGCAGGTTGCACTGGATTGAATCAGGTTCCTGACTGACTTAAATCTTGCACAGCTGCTGGGCATAAAGGAAGCTGGAAGTCAGACTCAGGTTTGTGGTGTTCCATTTCCAAGCAGCTGCCTCCTACAAGACATTGATTTTTTCACAAAAATTTTCCCAGTGATAAGAAGGGCTGTCCTGACATCATGAGGTTTGATAAGTAGCTTGAAGTACATTCAGCAGCAGGAAAATACTGAAGCCAGGCAGTCAGCCAGATTGGTTCATCCTTCATTAAATACAAAACCATGTTTCCCATAATATTTGTGTGAAAACATTAACCAAGCTCAGTGGTTTGTGCCTTGAATTACCTTGAAAAATCAATCTACCTTTTAATCTTGTCATTCTTGGTTTTCAAAAATTGCATTTAATGCTGGTTTTGGAGATGAGGAATTGCAGCAATATCTCTGGACCTGGCCATATCTGAAATTTTGTTTGAGATCAAATCCTACAGGAATGCAGGAGTGAAGAGGCTGGGATGGCACAGCTGGGCTCAAACCTTAGCCCAGGCTCCCTGTGAGCTGGGGCAGCCTCTGCTCCTGCAGTAAAGATTTCTGGCAACCAAAGAGCAGAAATGCAGAATAAATTTGCCTAATTGCATCCTTACTTATGCACAAGTGGTGCGTAATAGATATTTACAAATCAGGCTGCTTTTCAGATATCAACACAATTTTATGTTTGGAAGATAGAGCTGTGCTAATTTAATTTTATACTGCAAAATGAGAATGAGTAAAATAAAATGAGGTTCAGTACTGACTCTGTGCAAAACTTTCCATTGAAGTCCGCTATAAACAAAAGTAAGTGCAACCCTGTTTGTTTGGCCTTCATGGATGAGATCTGAAATAGGTTTATTTATACATTAGAGCCTGTGGTACTGAGCAAAGCAGATGTGCTCTGACTCAGAGCAGGGCTATGAAGGGGTTTTGGTCACAGAAGTTTTTTCCACTGCTGGCTTAGACTTGCTAGCTGGGGAGTCAGCAAACTTAGAAACTTCAGGTTTAGCCCTGGATCTGCTGTTTACGTGTTTATTTCACTGGAAGTGTTTCCAAAAATAAAAATATGATTTTGCAATACTTAGTGTGCCATACTGAGCTGAAGGAAGGAAGGGGGGAAAAGTGATATTCAAACTATTGATTCTTGTAAGAGTTGTTTCAGTTTCACTCCATGTATTGAAATAGGACATTTAACTTATTAATGGACCTAGATGTGCTGCTTTCTTCTCAGCCCTCATTTGGCATTTGACAGAGCAGTCAGATCCTGGGGGAAGGTGGAAACAAAACCAAACACACACCCAAAAGAAATCAGCAATAAAATCTGACATACTGATGTTAACTGTTTGCTTGCACTGGAGCTGCTTTGGTGACCCTGGCAGCTTGAGACTCTGTTTGATTTCTTTGCCTGCTCAAGCAATCAGGTTTTATTTGCCTGCCAGCAGCACTTTCACGGCTGTCTTACAGACAGGCTGTGGTAAAATACAGGACAGGGACATTTTCTGAGGCAGTCACATCATCTCCTCTCTTCTCTTTTCATGCCCAGGTTCCTTCCTTTTTCTTCTTGGCCTCATCCCATCCCTTCAAATTTTAGTGACCCCATATCACGCAATTTTTGCTCAGGAAATAAATTCTTTTGAAGGCATAAGAGAGCCTTGCTGCTGTGGATTGCCCTTTCCCCTGTTAAAGTGTGTGAATAACTCCCCTGGAAGAGGAGCTTCTCATCAGCTGCGGTGGCAGAGTGGGGTCCCAGGGTTTAATCCAGTGACTCAGTGCATTGTGATTTAAAAGGCTTTTCTCCAGAGGGGAAAAATGTTTCAAAAGTTTAATACTTTGTAGAGATAAACTGTTCCTTTTAAAGTCATTGTTGTCTTGTTCTGATACATCATCTCAGAAGAAATAATTCAAAGTGCTTTTATGCCCCTCTCTGTGCTGCCTGCAAGCGAAATATTTAAAGCAGGCTGCATGCTGTAATCCTGAATTCAGAGTGGGGACTTCGCTGAGGTTAGAGCTCACATCTCACTTTTTCCCCCACTACTTTTGTCTTGTGTTTTCTCTTTCTTATTTTTTATTTTTTTCCTCAGATTATCCTAAGGTTGTAGGAGTCAGAGCAAACACAAAGTACCTTTCTGAGAGAAACACAGTTATTCGGTAAGGGATGATGTAAAGTAAACAGAAGGAGTTCTGTGGGGAACTTGTGGCTTCATGAAGTGCTTCTTCCTGGTCCTCCCTTCCTACCCAGAAGGATGTTAGAGGGCCCAGCATCAACACTTCCTGGGATATTGTGTTAAAAAAAAGAAATATCTGAATGGTAAACCAGCTAAACAAAAAGGCAGTGATTTAAAAGGTAAGAGACTCATAATGGCACCCTTCAGATTCACACAGTCCAAATTCCATGTTTGTCTTTCTTCCTTTATACCAATATCTCCTTTGAATGTTGCTTCCTGAAGCCTTGCAGCCACTGGACTCAATGACAGCTATTAGTGGGAAGGGAATAAAGAATTGGGGCTGGGAGGGCCCCTCCCCTTATTTTGTGTAGTTGAAAATAATTAGAAATTTAGAAAATAACCTTTCTGAAAGAAGGGAGCAGTGGAGGATAGTTTTGCCATGCTCCTACATAGCTCAATATTTTTATACATTCTTTAGTCTCTTCCTGTTTTAACAAATCTTCCCTTGATGGGTCATTGGTTAGAGACAGAAATGACACCAACTCCTGAGGGTCCTCAACAAACACCTTATTGTTTTATTGTTTTATGGTTTTATTTATTATGTTTCATTGTTGGGAACCTCCTCACACAGACATTCAAAGCTCCCAGCTCGAGGTTCTAGCAGCACCCAGCTCCCTGAGCAGGGCTGTGTTTGCTTTCTGGATTGAACACGACAGGCTGAGGTCCCTGCTTGGCTCTGAACCCAACCCATCCCTGCCCCAGCCAGGGACTGGTTTTACTGCTGGGCTGGTTGAGTTTGGGGGGCTGATGCGGCCAAATTTATTTGGCAGCTATAAGCAAGCTGCCACAGTGACATTCCTTGGGTAAGTGAAATAATTGAAGTCCATGAACAGCCTCCAGGTAGTACACCTCCATAAAGACAAGGAATTGTTCATAAGGAATAGAGGTTAAAGTTTTAGAACCTCGTAGGAAACTGAGAAAATCCTGATGAATCAGGTCAGTGTTTCTGTTACATGTTTGAAAGCAGTGCATGCATATTTAATATGTTCTAATATTTGATCTCTTGCATATCTGGCCTAGCTGGATTATGTGATGAATCTCTCATTTGATACCTGGTTCCACCAGAGCTCACAGCAGACACTGCTGGGTGCTGAGATCAGGTTAATAATGCAAACTGCTTTCTGTGAGTTACTGCTAAAAGTAACTTGGGATGTTTAGAGGATGGGCCTGCCCTCCTCCCTGAAGCATTATTTTCTCTGAAATGGTGAGTTGATTGCATTTGAGACTTGTTCCCAAACCAGCCTCTGTTGTCAGGTCCAGCAACATGCTGGGGATGAAGACATGGCCAGTGTACAATTTGCTTCAGTGCCTGCTTGGTTTGGAGGGGGAACCTTCCTGAGAGAGCAGGGAGGATGAGAGTGCACTAAAAGGCAATATATTAAGTGGTGATTCCTGTTAGAAAATGTGTAGGTGCAGGTGCTGCCCTGATGGAGCCACACTGAGCATTGGGTAAGGGTGGGGGCACAGGTGGGTGCCCTGTGTGAGCCACGTGAAGCCTCTTTGCCCTGGGGCTCAGTGCACAGCACACTAACAACAAGATCCCCATGAATCTGAGGAAATTGCATCCTCTCTCCTATTCCTGGCAATTCAGGCCCTGAAATGGCTCCTGCTTTTCTGCTGCTGACATGAAATGTGGCAAGGGAAGAGTGTTTTCCACTCAGACACACAGAACCCATCACACTTCCCGAGGCAGTGGTGCCCTGTTCCCTGGCAGAGCAGTGCTAATGAGAACAGCAGATGACAATTAAGCATTCAGGTGCACTCACTGAAATGAGGAGTGTAGGTCAGAGTGGCCTCTCTTGTCATTTCCATCAGATTAAATTGTGAGCCTGGCATCTTGTGTGCTTTCCTCTGATGCTGATCCTGAGTGTTAAGGGTGAGGCTTCTGGGAGCTCCTCAGGCAGCTGTGGTTGGTGGCTCTGGCTGGGAAGCACTGGCCACCAGCAATATCACACTGCTCACTTTGTTAAATGCGCTGTGAGGGATCAGCAGGCTCAGGCTGGAAGAGATGCACAGAGATTTATCATGCAAAAAGAAGATTGTGCCCCCAGAGATAACAAACCTTTCCAGAGTTCTGTGGTTCAAAAGGATGCTGGGTGCACGTTTCCCTGCTGTCAGCCAGCGTGGAGAGAGGAGTGAAGCATTCTTGCAGCCTTTTCTTATGCTCTTCAAAGAGAAAACACAGAGTATAAGCAGAACAAGTATATATTCCTGCAGAGTGATGCTATATAGAGATGATTTCTTGCTGGCAAGACTGAATTGTTCAATTCTCTAGGGACAGACATCTTCTACTTTGTTGGTTATGAACCTGCTCTGCCCATGTGCCAAACTGACCCAAGCAGTGGTAGGACATCAAAAAAACCCAAATTCTGCTGGAACCTGGATGTGGATTTGGTTGTATCTAGCTCAAACAAATAATTTAAACCTGGCCTTTTGATTTGAGAACTTGCTGGGCAAGTGGTGCTGGTCAGTGAGAATGAATTGTACAAATCCAGGTCCTCAGGCAACACCTCCAACCACCCAGGTGATACCACAGCACCAGGAGTCCAGGCAGGCTGTCAGATTGAATTGGATCTTGTCCTTTTGCTGTTCTCACTCAGATAAGCAATCCCCAAGTGAGTGTGTGCATCTGCCAATATATGTGCTGGCAAAACACCCATACAGCTGTGTTAAGAGTTCCCCTTTCATTACAAGTTACAATTTCTCTTGGTTACCAGCAGGTTTTTTTGCTGAAATTTGAAAATAAGACTCAAATTGCCAATGTGGGCCCTGCTGCTCCACCTTGTTCTCTTTCTAGATCTTTCCTTGAATATCAGCTGAGTATTACACAGTTTATCAAGGCTGGCACTGTTAATATATCCTTTATTCCCATGTAAACAGCACTGAAAGAAAAAGTATGAGACAGTGAGAATTAATAGGAAAGCAGTATCATGTGTTAATTCCACTTTACTTTTAGCTGTTCTATTGAAAAAGCAATGAGCTTTTTATTTTTGTGACAAGGCCTGTGATTTGGCAGCATAATTGGTGCAAAATAGACTGCCTGGACAAGCTTGATTTAATAGGATCTAACTCCAGGAGGCAGGAATGTTGCACTGTGTTTTTAAGAGTTTTTGGATAAGACTGAAGCTGAAAAATTTCCATAAGCGATTGGTGAATCACAGGGTAATACCAAGTTTTCCTTGTCTAAGAATTTAAAATTCAGAAAAATAACAAAACCCCTTTCTTCATCCTTTTGCTTTGCCTCTGGTTTGTCACAGTTGTGACTTTACAGCTGCCCTGGCTACTCTGAGATCTTCTGAGCCTGAGTTCACTCTCAACTTTAACCTTGAATTGAATCTGTGTCACTTTTCACAAGAAGGGAAAAAAGAGAATGCATAAGCCTCAACCATGGCCTTGGAAAATGCCACCTGGGCATGAATGAAGCTTGAGGATTAACCTTCCAACAATGAGATGGCTCTGTTTCTCCAGACATACAGGTGACCCTCCTATCCAAAGGTGCCTGGCACTTGGCCACTATCAAACCACATTTTCTCACTGCTTTTCTCTCTCCCCTGCTCTATCCCCACTGCACTCACCAGATGCTGGGAGCCTTCACTGTCACTCTTTGCTGACCAGAAAGCTTCAGGTACTCAGTGCTTCTCTAAGCTGCTAAATCTGGGAAGCCCCTTTGGAAACAGGAGCTACAATATGCTGACAACTGACTGCATCACACAGTGCAGCAAGATGAAAAGGAGATCATTTCCTTGATCTCACTTCACAAGACTGGCATGTCTCTTGGCAGAGCTCATTTGGATGTTGTAATTGAACAGTGTATCACCATGCACACAGGAAGGTCTCCAAAAGGCTGAATTCAAGCCACACAGACAGCCTCAATTTTGGCATTCAAATACTTGACTGGCAACTTTAGTAGTGTTTTCTCTTAAAAAGTTATTTACAAGGAGCTTCCTAGAGGAATTGATTTTCTTGTTTAGCTTTCAGCTGCCATTCAGTGCCATGTAATTGTTGGTCACATAAAGCATCAGCAGGGCTGGACACACTTGTCACATGTGCTGCTGACAGACTAACCATGGCTGTAGGCTGTTATTCCATGATTGGATCCGGGTTAATTGGAGACAGGCACTTAGCTGTGGGCTTAACAGATGGTGAATATCAGAAGTCAAGAAATTCAGTTTCCATTTTTTAATGCTGGTTTACCCAAACTCTGTCCCAATTTTTTTTGTTCTTTTGATTTTTTGTGAGGGTTATGAAAAATTACTTTCACAGTTTAAGACCAGGAGTTATTAACTTCTTTCATTAAAATACACTCTTCTTCTCAAATCTGGAAGAGCTATTTTCACCTTTTCACTTGTATCTGGCTTCCTACTTTAAAGTCTCTCTGAAATGTTCATGTTTATTTGTGCAATCAGCCTCCTTCCTTCTGGGAGTAATTCATTAGAATAGTCCTCATTATTTTCTTCTGGAAGAACAAAACCAGCTTTGAGTAGGTAGGAACCAAGGAAAATTGATATACCAGATCAAGACCTTCTCCTGCACTCCAGCCACACCATGTTCACACATTTATAGTGTGCACATGTACAATGTACAAGCAGTTCTTTTAAAAGTAATACAGCAATAATTCAATGTTGAACTATTTTTTCAGTAGCAATACCTAGGACTTAAAACTGAAAATATCACTGCAACATTGTCTCTGTTGCCTTGCATCAGAGAGATTTTTCTGTGCTGTGCAGAAGCTGCTTCTTTTAATATGGTGGTTGGTAAGTGCAGCTCTGTCTTGATGTCTCATGGTGACTAGAGCCAACATCACACTAATGATTCCCAGATAAATGGGAAAATGCAGTGTGGCTGCAGGAGAAACCTTGTGATGGAAATGCATTCAGTAGCTTTATGCTGCATTGCTCAATCTGAACCCCTGGCGGCCAAATTTATTTGTTCTCCCTGGTTTCAGCATTTCTCCCTGGTTAGCTGGTGCAGAGATACAGGGGGAGGATTAAGCTGGATCAGGGTAACATGGAAAGGGCAGTGAGAGGTCAGGAAGTGTAGGGCTGAAATCCAGAATTTAGCCTCATATTTTTTAATTGGGTCTTTTTCAATTATAGCACATGAACAACACAGAATAATAATTTTGAACACAAAGCCCACTGTGTCCCTATGAATTGTTCAGTCTGAGGTAATGCAGCATCTACGTCATCCCCTCTTATCATGTGTAATCAATGTTATACTTAATGCAGCATGACTTGGCAAGTGATTAAGGACCTGGTGGGGACATTAACAATGTAAAACTTTATTTGCATTTACATTAATGATTTTATAATGAGAGTTTTATTATATTAATGGAGACTGCTGAGAGAAGAAGGGAAAAATAAAGCTGAAACTCCCCTAATGTCTTTCTTTAATAGAGCACCCTCTGCTAGCACTTTGTTGACATAGCTGCTTATTTGCATAAAGGAAAATACAGGCATTTGAAACTATTAATTATGCAATGGTTAATGCACTTGGTGCTAATTATTACATTAATTGAGTTATTTTAAGAGGGGTGTTACAGAAAATTTATTTATACAATAATTCAGAGAGGAGAAAAAAGTTTTTAAAATAGCTGCACTTTTATCTTAATTGGTATGATATCTCAATAACAAGATAGAAAAACACCTGTGAGAGCAGCTTATCTTTAGACAAATGTATCCAGGAATACCATGAAGAGCTGCTATCCCTGCTCTGTTGTTTCAGTGAATTATGTAGCTTTTTATCCAGAACAGAAACCTGGCAAAGGTTGAGCTGTTGCCTGTAGAGTCCAAGCACTGCTGAACCTCCAGAGAAAATGAACCAGCCCTGCTTGTGATTTCTGAAAAGCAGCATCAGTTGCTTCATGCCACTTCCTGATGTTGCCTGAAGAAGAAATTTAAAAACCAAACAGAAAAACCTTGGCCAAAACCCCCTCAATTATTGGGATGGACTACACAAGCAAATTGATGTCAAAAAATGTCCAATACTAGATAATGATAATGTAAGAAAGTAAGAAGTAGTTCCATGTAATTCCCTTGATTTTTGCAGTGCAATTCTGAGGCTGCCTTCTTGTATGTACCTATGCCAGAAGTCTGTATTATTTTCATGAGATAGCTTTCCCAAAACTCTTCTCAAAAATTAGAGATCAAAAAATCATCTTTCCCAAAAAGCCATCTTTCTTCCTGCTGTATCAGCTGTAACCTGGAATGAAAAATGGAGATATTAGTAAAACAAAAAACCCCTCTGAGAATGCAGTACCAGATTTGATTATTTAAGACAAAACCTACCAATGTTGTTTCCATTTTATTTAACAGCATCACCTAAACTGTCTTGCTTTGATTTCCCTCCTCTTCCTCCAGTGGACCAGCACAGTTCCTATCAGCAAGCTGGTTTTCTGTGTTTTCTGCAAAGGATTGGTTATAGCAATTAGGTTTCTTGGCAGACAGCCCTGAAAGTCAGGTTGCTTTCAAGAGACTTAATTTCACTGCCTTGTACTCTGCCACAAACGATGTGACCTGTATTAATTAGTATTGCTAGGAACAGGGTTGGGGAATTAAGGATGCAGTCAGGCATTGTGGGACCATAAGGTTCCCCAAAGATCCAGAGGTTTGTAGCATGAATGTCTTGACAGAAG
Organism: Anthoscopus minutus; assembly: GCA_013399455.1. Lineage (NCBI taxonomy): Eukaryota > Metazoa > Chordata > Aves > Passeriformes > Paridae > Anthoscopus > Anthoscopus minutus. The sequence continues at coordinate 66,815 of VWYI01002108.1, read as the reverse complement.
CAGGTAAAAAGGTCAGAAGCTCCTACAGGAGCCCTGAATTTTAAACAGGCACTTCTCTGCAGTAAATAATGGGGGTGGTGCTGCTGGAAAAGACATTTCAGAGGAGGAGTGAGTGACATTAGGTGGAATTGCAGGAATGGGCTGGCTCTTGGCCAGGATCTTCAATGGCAGACAGCAGGAACTGGAGAAAAGAGAGCCCAAAGTCCAAATTTTTTTGAGGTCTTTTCTCAACAGCATAAATCTCCATTCAATATAGGGGACTCTGAAAGCTGTAGCTCAACTTCATCTATCACATCTATGATTTATAGCTCTGAATCAAGTATTCCCTGGGTATATCTTTCAAGGACTACTAAAGTGAAGTCAAAGACAAGTTGAATTCAGAGGTGTTTTTATCAAGCTTTGGAAGAGAAAGAAAGACTCTCACAACTCAACTGAATCTAAAGAAAATAATTTTGTTTGCCACAGTGGATGGGAATTCTTCATTCTCAAGTTTATTTTATGGTTTTTCACATATGAAACAATGATTTCAGGCAATGAGAGGTATTTTCAAAGAAGTTAGTTACAGCATAGGATCACTGTTAGGCAAAGTAAGTAGAATTCTGGAGAGGGTTCTCTTGTAGTTCCTTCACTAATTGTGAATTTGCAGCACCTTTTAATTAGGCTTTGTATCAGACTGGCTCTGCAGTGGCTGCCCTCCTTACAAGAGTCTTATGTGAGAGATCTCCTGCACCAGTTGCCTGAAACAGGTCACAGTCCAAACTCAACTTCTCAGTTTAGTAAACATTTATGGTCCCAAAAATTGTATGTTGTCATTTCCCATCTAGAGCTCTGTATAAACAGAGCATTTAAGTGGAAATGCAAATGTTCTTTCTCCTGCACTTCTGTGAACACCTGAAAGAGATATAATAGCAAAGTGCAGGGTTTTTTTCTTAAGGATTTCTTGAAATCAGTTTTAACTTCTCTAAAGATTCTAGCAGGAGACAGCTGAAAAGAAATGAAGAAGAGTTGTGCCAAGAAAATTACATTACTGTCATTGTTAATTTGCTTTAAATATCTGTGGAAAGAAGTAGTCTATTCTCTGTTAAAATTTCCCATTGGCTCACAAGCAAGTGGTGAATATTATATTTTATAGACTCTGACATGAAGGTTCTGTTTAAATATTTATCTTTTGAACAGCTATGTTTACAGCTAAAACCTTCCTTCAACTTAAACTTCAGCAATAATATGATATATTCCTCTTCTGAAGTTGTGTCAGGTGAAAATACATTGGCTGGTCAGGTTTTATGAAGTTCTGCAGATTATTTGCTCAAATGGAGGTGGATTTAAAGGTCAAGGTGAAAGCATCTAGTGGACCACATTGACCCTTGCTTGTGAATTTGGAGGGGCCATTTGGATTTTTCCATGGGACCCCATTCCATATTGACAGAATTGTGTATAAATTTCACTGCTGGGTTTTGAATGAACAGAAGAAATTGAGGCCTCATAGATGAAAACACACGGCTGCGCTTCAGGCTCAGAGAGAATTAAGTCAATAAATTAGTTTTCTGGTTTTCTTCTCCTTAATATATGTATTTTCCAAATTACAGAATATTTGTGAGTACCAAGAAAGAGTTTTGCCAAATAAAAGAAGTGCTATCTCTTCTGTACCATGTAAAAGAAGCATTCAAAAGTGTCTATGTCATATAAAGGAGCTTTTAAATTTATTGTGTCTATGATTGTGGTTTGGGGAACATGCTGAAGCAGAGATAAATTTTGGTGCAGAGTCAGTTGGGCCTCATAAAGATGCCACTGGGAAGCCTGCAACTCTTGAGTACTAAACTTGTTAGTGTTATAATATCAAGGGAAGGCATAAATCTGCTTTAGGTGCTGCATCTACTCCCTGTGCACATGAGTTCATTTGCCACTGCGTGCTGTGGTTACAGCACCAGCCACAAGGAAATCTGGAAGGATTAAGCAGGATAACATTTGTTTTCAAAGGAATATTCTCAGCACCATGCTGAGAAGAAAGGATCAGCACAACCCTGTGAGTCCTGGCAGGATGGGACGTGCACAGGGGGATAGCAGGGACAGGGATGGCACTGGACAGGGATGGCACTGGGCAGGGATGGCAGCAGGGACAGGGATGGCACTGGGCAGGGATGGCACTGGGCAGGGATGGCACTGGGCAGGGATGGCAGCAGGGACAGGGATGGCAGCAGGGACAGGAATGGCACTGGTGGATAGGGATGGCAGCAGGGACAGGGATGGCAGCAGGGACAGGGATGGCAGCAGGGACAGGGATGGTTTGTGCTGTGGTTGATGGGGTGGAGGATGGCTTAGGAAGACAGACCCAGGCCCTTGGTATTTCCAGGCCTCAAGCTGCCTTTGCCAGTGACAATTCTAGATCCTCAGGAGCAGCTGGGGGGCTGTATTTAATGTCTTTACCTGGAATAATGAAATTAAAATGCCTTTTCCGATGAGACTTCAAGTATTTGCTTGCAAAGGCACTTTTCCCAGCTGAGAATGTTTAAGGCCAAATACCTGAAGATTTCTTTTGCTGCTTCTGTTTTGTTTTATTTTGTTTTGTTGTAGTGAATCATCCTGTTGAAACTGCTGGGTGAATTGGAGTCCCAGTGAACTGCTCTGGAATGCAAGGCCTTACTTTGCTCCAGGTTTTTCATCTCCACTGCTAGTGAAATAAATTGATTGATAGCAATTAGTCTTATTAAGAGCACAAATGCTAGCCTTACACTGAATGGGTTCTGCAGGCTTTGACTGATTGAATTTGTGCCTTTCTAGGTTAATCAAATATTTCAAAGGAAGGTGATGGTGAATAGTAAATTCTTTTGAGTCTATCAGTATTCTGAGCAGCTGTTTCTAGCAATGTAAATTCACTTGAGCTGATGTGCATGGTACTACATGAGATATTTATTGCCCAAGTAAGTTTTTTTTTGTAAATTCAGTCTTCTTGCAATTAATAAAGCTCTTACTAGGTGTTTTTGGAGGAAGAAATGTCCTTCAAAGAGATACCAAAGTCAATTCACAAAGGAAATTTAACACCTGAGGGAGATATGGAAGAAAACCCCCAGCCTGGTGATTGTAATTAACAAAGCAATTTTTTTTCTTTTTGTGTATTTTAAATTTCAGTCTTTCTGAATTTCAACCCAGTAACTATAAACAGATCTTTCTAAAGGTATTATATGTTTTTTCTCTGGTCTTGAAAATGCTATTTTACAATATGTCATTAAATTGCAGAAGTATATTTCAAAATAAACTGTTTATTCTATAACTTCTGAGATAAAAGATTACATTTCCTAGATAAGAATATGTGAAATTGTTCCCTTGCTGGCATCTCAGAAGTATGACTTTTTAAGGATTATAAGGGTGGAATCTAAGTGAAGTCACTTTTGATTAGACATACATTTCCTGTGGTGGTGCAGGTGATTTTGTAGAGGTAAGCTGCACCTATTTAGCTCAGCCCAGAGTTTAGGAGGCAGAATTCCACATGACTAATAAATTGTGATATCTTGAGCAAGTATTCCCTAATTGCAAGCAGCATTCCTGCTTTGGATGGTCAGCTTTATGAAATCCAATGGTCCCGTGTAACGATGCTCAGATTCTCTCTTCCATCCCAGCTGCCCTGGCCAGGCCAGGGCTGTAACATCAAACCCACAATTGTCTGGCCTCGTGCCCGCTCCTCTTCTGGATGTGGCACTGGTGAGGATATTTGGATCCCTTCTTTATATTCTGCCTTGAGGACCAGCAGAGAGAAAAATTAGAGAGAAAAATTCCAGCCAGACAGGTGAGAGGAGAGCTGAGGGTTCTCTTCCCATTTATCAAGGATTGCACTGAAATTACTTTTTTTTTTACTTTTGATAAGAAAATGTTAAGTAAGAAAATAATTTTATTAATCTGATTCCACTTGCTTTGTTTTAACAAGCAATAAAAAGTATAAATAATTAAAGAGCCAAATAAGCCATGTGCTGGTGGGTTATTAATGCAGGCCCAGGGCACATTATAAGTCATGATCTTGAAGACAAATTGACTTTAATCAAGGGGCCCACATTAATTACTTAGTCATTCTAAGCCATTTTCCTTGCTATGATAGTATCAATTTTTTTTGGTTGAATTTTGCTTCACATGAGCAAACTCTTATATTTTGGGGACAGAAAAAGAAACCCTAAAAGGTCTGCAGTATAGATTTCCATTTAATTAAATGTACTGAGGTTGAGGCTGTTACAATTCCCAGCCACAGCACATGGCTTTTCAGCCTCAGTGCACAGAATTTCAGGGGTTTGGAGCCCCCCAGTCTATCTGGACTGTTCTCATGTTCATTCCATGATGGATGGATGAAGTGTGTAGAGGATTTCTGCCTGAACCTTTATAAGCTAAGCAGAGAGGAGCCAGGCCAGGTTGTCTTTAAATTTTTACCTGAAGATTTCATATTAATCTCTTTCTGCTGCTTCTCAGTCTTGGTCTTCCCTGAAGGGTCCAGAGCAGCTGGAATGGAGCCTTAAAGCGTCAGTAGAAATCTGGTGTAAAACACAAACCTCATTAAAGCTCAGTGTTGAAAGTTTAATTTGCAAAGGCTTTGGCCTGTCCTTGCACTGGGCCCTGAATTCCCTCCAGGCTGAGAAATCCAGACTGTGTTAAACCAAAACACCACAGGGAAATGTGCTTCTTCAGGCTTGCATGAAGACACAGAACTTGTTTTTCATATGTTTTGAGGTAGCAATAAAGCATCACCCCTGAGCTGGGCTCTCTCCAGTGCCTGTGACTGGGCACAAGTGAGGTGGGTGTGTGACAAACACGTGGCTCCTGTGGAACATTATTCTTCCTGCCTGTGGCCTGTTAATTTTCATAGCTTGGACAAAGATCTTTGAAAAATCTGACTGGCAGTGTATTGATTTTTTTAAAAATTTTTTTCCTTGTAAAACTGTCCTATTGCTCACAAATTGACACCTATATTTTCATTTTTAAGTCAGTTCAACTACATTTGAGAAACTGAAGGGAAGCAAAGGGGAATGACTTTCAGGAAAGCATGTTTAGGTGGGCTCAGTATTCATAACTGAGGTCCCAGTGCATGCAGAGAATCATCTGGCCACTTCATTAAGTTGCTTAACCAAGAATTTAGCTCTTTTGAACACCTAGCTCTAAATTCACATAACATGCTAGTCTTCATAATTTTAACTCACAAGGCAATTTTGTGAGACTTTCCTCTTCCTCCTCTCTCTCACAGCTGTCCTCAGCATTCAGAGGCAGTGAAGCTGTCCAGGTTTTATTGTACATAAGTGGGGAGATGTTGGCACTAAGGGAATGTTATCTGCCTGAAACAGGTATTACTGCACAACCTGTTAGTGCTGTCTGGAGCTTGGAATAAACAAGGCCTGGAGTCCAGCTAAAGAGTCTCCTAAAGGAAGGTTAAAAGGCAAAGCATTTAGAGTTGTATTTAAAACAAGGCTATTTCTGCCCTGTGAAGTCACCCACGGAGCTGTGATGCTGTACAGAGAAGAACCTTTCCTTCCTCCCTGCAAGCACCAGGATTGCTTCATTTTAGCTGGCACCAGAAAGAATTTGGGAAGAGCAGAAACTATGGAATAGTCTTTAAGTTAAAATGGGAGTCTAGTTCAAAATTAGTAGGAGTCAAGATCTTACCAGCTGCATCCGAGGGCAGATCAAAGATAGTGCAGAGGAGAAAAATAATTTCTCTGTCACAAAGACAGACTGAAACTCAGTGAAGCAGCTCAGAGAGAACGAGAGCAGTGGATAATTATCCTGGAGCAAAGATATAAATGTAGGAATGATGAGAAAAGTTTCCATGGACTGTGAAACAATAAAGAATTAAAGTATTTGAGCAATATGTGATGACAGGCGGTGCATATCCAGAGAAATAGAGCATGCCTCAGGTAATGCTGTAAAGTGTCTTGACAGCAGGTTCACACTGAGATTCCTCCAAGCCTTACACCTTTATCTATCAATCTCGAGCGATTTTAATCACCCAAAAAAAGCACTGCCCAGAGTGTCCTGTGAAGGAGCTTGAAACAAGTGATTGGAACAGAGAATCTGCCACTCTGCCTCTTGTGTTCTGCTGCTGTTGTCAGCTTAAAATGTACTTTACACATAAAAAACAGATTTCCTGGGGTGCAGCTGTTAGACTATTCCAACCAGCCAGGAGAAAATGCCAGTAAGTTTTGTTTCAGACTCTGCATAAGAACAGAATGTATGTCATGGTTTCCATGGGCCGAGAATGTATTCGAGTGTCAGAGCTGCACAACAGTTTCCAAGTGCAGAATCAAGGAGGAGAAAAGCAGATATTATTTTGGGAGTATCAGGTTAAGTAAAATCAGATTCTTTATGAGAAAGTGTTTTGAAGGTATATTTATCCAAGAGAAAGAACATAGAAGACCACCTAGAAATAAAGCAGAAATGTGTTTAGAATCTAAGTTTCTTCTGCAGTAAGGAATTAACTCAGCCTGTGCCCAATCCATGGCCCTGGCTGCTCACTGACACACACACACAGACTAACCTGAGTCCATCTCTCATTACATTTCCTCAGGAGCAGGAACCTGCCTGGGCTTTGAGCTTTCTTTGAAGGCAAATAAACCAAAAGTTCTTTCCCCCCACATCCTGAACTCTTCCCCCATGCTGCTTCTCACAGACATCTCACAGGTAGCCACAATGCGAACTGAAAATCCTCTTCTCCGTGCTGTGCTGGTTTAATTGCTAAATGAAGACAAGCACCTGACAAAACTGTTAGCACCATGACTCCTACCAGATGCACAGATGCTTATTCATTCAGATGAGACGAGATTTGTAATTAGCTGTGGGTTTGACTGTGTGGGCTGTTCAAGCAAGCGTCTGTCTCGGAATGGTTTTGCATAAAAATCAAACCCTGCTCTTGACTGCTCAAAATATTTGAGCTCAAAAACTGCAGCCCAGTGAATCTACCCAGGCTTCTGATGGATATTTTGTCAGCTGGGCCCGAGTGTTGCTTGGCTCCTATTCTGTGGCTGATTTGGGGTAAATGTTGGTGCACATGGGCAAAGAGGGTTCTTTGGTACAGCCAGTGCATTTGGGCAGGTGTAAAAGTAATTTTTGCATGTGGATGCTTGCAAATTATACCAAACCACAGTCAGACACTTTGAACTTGGTACTGGTGTTAAACAGAGTGATGCTCAAACCAGGATTTAGGCAGATATTAAGCAGTGGATAAAGGGTGGGGTTTGGCTGAATATTAATTTGCAGTCTTTGCATGCAAAGAGAAGTATTCTGGAAAAATCTTGCAATGGTTTCCTGAGTCTGATCTTTTTCATGCAACAACATTCAAAAGACACCAATGAATCATGTTTTTGTAACTTTTCTTTTAGCAGGGGAAAAAAATGTTAGAATCTGCTTTAAAGAAAAAGAAAACTCGTAACACATGGCTCCCTTAGAGTTCTCTCCACTTCACTGGAGTTGTCACAGCCTGGTGAGAACTTAGTAATAGACAAATTGGTAAGTGAATTGGATAGATAGCAATCCTCTTATTGACATTCAAAAAAGCCTTAAAAAGCCTCCCTACTTTAGACTGTAATAAAAACATCAATGGAGATACACAGTCATTGAAAAATGTATCAAAAATGGGGTAGACTGGTCTACCTCACTTTTCTGAGTTTCCAAGGAATCTGCATCCTCTCATGAATACTTTACAGCTGTTTTGACAGCCAGTGCATAAACCTACAGAATAAATACAGCTATCAGCTAAAGAGTATCTCTAGACATTGTCATTTTCATTTAAGCGTGCTGATGATATACAAAATAATCACAGAAAGATATTTAGTGCAAGTAATGCTTGTTGCTATGGTATGCTAGAAGATTAAAAGCATAAATTCCCTCATGTGGGGAAAAGACTGTAATATGCAAATACTTCAGACAAGTGGGAAAAGCTGTCACTCTGCTTGCCAGTGGAAATGCTTCAGCAGAAAGGTGTTGTTGTCAGATGCCTGACTGCACATACAGAGGGAGCTGCAGGTGCTGTGTCATCTCTAGAACTCAGTCCTAGATGGTTTGTGCTCATTTCCACCTCCCAAATGTTACTGCAAGGCTTCATGTTATGAATTACTTCTTGTTTTATCAAGAATGCTCAGAAATTCTTACTTGTATTGCTAACCTGTTACTAATATACCAGTCCAGAGCACTACAGAAGATTCTGGCATTTCCAATTAATATCTCAGGTATGAACAATTACTCCATAAAAATGCATGAATGTATTTAATGCTGAAAGGATTTTCTGTAAAGTTGGCCTTTGAGAAGCACAGTCGTGGCAGCAAAGAACAGAGCAGAAAACAGCTGGTATGTGTATATATATTTACCTCCAACTTTTTGATTATAAGGAAACAAAGTGTTTAAGAAGGTTTCCATAACAAAGTAAGAGAAGGTGCATGGGATCCAAAGATCCCACATTTGTTCTGACCAGACAGAGTTGTTTTAAATGTTGACACATAAGAGTATGAATTAGTGTATAACACCCAGGAGATCTGAGGATATTGTTCTCTCTCCAAAACATTATTAACATTACTTTATTATAAAAAGTCCAGCTACGTTTTCTCAGTTACAACAAATATCTGCTACAAAAAAGGCCAAATATATTCATCCTGTGCTCTAAATAGTTGAGAAATTCCATAGAGATTGTACTGAATAATTTATTAATGCCCTACCAGCTTATTCTGTAACATTTACCCCAACATTTGCCCCAATGCAAAGGCAACATGGATTAAGTCTCCATATGAGCAAATGCACCTCTATAGGAGAGGGGGGAAATCTAGAACTGCTTGCATGCCACTAAGAACATAAATCAGGCTTTCATGAATAATTTAAGCTGACAAATCACCCTGACTTTAGGTGGCTATGGGCACACAGAGATACTCTGCGTTACAGGAGATGCAGGCTGTTGTTCTGTGGCAGAACATTTTCCTCTGGGTGGCCTTTCCTGTGGTTTGTCAGATTCCTCCTTGAGGGAAACTGCTCCTGCCATTTCCATGTGCTGGTGGGGATAGGAACAGTCTGAACAGGGGTACAGAGCAGGTCACAGGTTCCTATGATCTCTTCTGCACCTGGGACAACTCTTAAAAAGGAGTGTAAGCTCAGGGAGCAGTTACTATCCAGCCCAGTTTCTAGAGCTGCAGGTGAGAATTTACACTTCTTTTGCACATATTCAGCAGACAGTTCTCATATGTGTAAAATCATCTTCTGAAAGGTGATTTCTAGATCTTAAGTATTTTACTGTAATTACTGTACAAGCTTCTGACAAGAGAATTTTTTTAAAAAAGTTATAGAACTACTGGATGCATTTGTGGGTACTAATATAATAGTATGAGGTTGATACTAAATGCACAAACATATTAGTAAACTGAAACCTTTAATTCTTCAGTTGGACAGAACAATCTGTTATCCTAAATTAAATTTCCAAAGGAGTATTTTTTTCAGATATTACATACTTCGTAGCTGACAGGGACACTATCTAATTAGCTATTTATATGCAAGGCATACCAGGGGATAATTAGAAACATGGATTATGCAAAGGCAATCAGACTGGCAGAGGGCAAAGGAAGCTAACATATTAAATCAAATTTGTATATATGCTTATATAGTTTATCATGTGTCATTTGGGCTGTATTACCTTAATGCTTGTTACACATATTACTGTAACCCACTAATTTGTAAATTAAACATGGGCTCTCCTAAAACCAGCATCTATTGGCCCAAGGAGTCAGATTAGCCTGCAGAAAAAGGCTTTATTAAGGTACAAATGTATCCTGCCCCTTGGGAGATGCCCTGCACATCTCAAATTGCATTTGGCTCGGGTCACACAGGGGCTCTGTGGGTTCCTGCCTGTCTTCTCCCCTACTCGATATTTGCATTGCCAGAGTGATGGTGAAATGAGGAGAGTGGTTGTCTCTGGGCCAGGCAAAGAAAGAGAATGGGAAAATGTTCTTTTCTTGAGTCAGGAAGAGGAGAAAAACAAAATGTCTGAGCTCAAGTGAGTGAGGAAAGATGTGAGCTTGCTGTATAAAGATGTTCACAGATACCTCCCATGACTGATGGGAGAGGGAGGTCCCAAACCAGCTGCACCCCTCTGTGATGGTTTGGGATTTGGCCAGTTTTTTACCCTGGCCTCTGGCAGAAACCTTAAAGAGCTTGTTCAGCCAGGTGGTGACCAAACACTGCACAGGTGGAAAGTCTTTCACATCTGCAAATAGGTAATTTTTCCTTGCTTTGTGGCCGCCTCAGTCAAACAGATGTTTGAAACAAAGAGCTGCTCAGGATGTGCTAGGCCTACAACAAATATGCATATACTGATGCAAATCAATAGATGATTTTCTAAACTTTTGAAAATTTGACAAATTTAACTGTTTCAGTTGGCAAGTCAACAACAGAACCAGGAACAGCTTCTGAAAGCTGGATGATGCTCCTACTGCTGGGTTAAAAGACTGTGCCTAATCTGCTTTTACTACATTTATTAAACATTCAGGAGTTGTCTCTCCACATTATGGTGAAAGGAGGGTCAATCCTTTTAAGGTCTAATCATAGGAAAATCATGTAACAAAAGCAAAGGACTGCAAGAGATGTAAGCAATACAGCACACATGAGACTAGTGAGTTTTTTATCTGTGAGGAAAGGAGAATCTGTATTATTCTTCGTCCTGAATGACAGTTAAGGTAAACAATGAAAGAGAATGCATTTTAGATTGATTCAGCCCATTTCTTCAGAGGAATTCCTGCTGTTTCCTTTCATTTTCTTCTGATAATTTGGGGCTAAGCACTTAGGCATCATTAGGACTGAGTTGTGGGTGCTGCCAGCAGATTTTTTTTCTCAGAAAGAGCTGCTGTGATCATGGAGTGTAGATATGGCTGACACTGAAATTGCATTTGAGAAACCTTTGAAATAAAATACCTTCCTCCTTACATCTGAATGGTTCTAATCTGCAATGACTTCTGACTCTGTGTAGGTCTATGTGAATTTGGGTGAGGGACAGCAGAGGTTCCCCTTTACAACTTGAAATTTCTGGGACAGTGCTCATCCTCCAGCAGATTTCTCATGGAGATTGGTGGCGTGCTGCTTCTGACACAGTGAGCTTCCAAATCATCACAAACTCTCCTTTTACTCATGCTTTAGTCCTAATTTAAATAATGCTACTGGCATATGAATGTTGGCATAGCTGAATACAGAATTTACCTCCTGGAATCTTGTATGCTTTTAATATTTATTCGTTGGTCTGTTCTAGAAGAATATTTGTCATCTTAACTGCATTTCTGGATGGGAATCAATGGATCATTAGTTTTAATTATAATATATCAATGTCATGCAGGTACAATTTCTATCTAATGAAATTAATGTCAGTGATATACAGTACTGCCATGACTAAATTCTTCATGCTAACTATAAATACCAAAACCTGTTTTCTTTATGTTATTCACAGACTGATTTTTTTCCAGTGCAGTCCAATCAAGCAGACACCATTTTAAAAGTGATTTCATGTTAATGGTGGATGAGGTGCATCTGTAGTGGCCCATCCAGCTCTGAGATGGGAACACCTGGTGTGGTAAATAATATATAGATGATGAGTTGTGGGTAAAGGATTGGAGTGGGAATCAGGAAATTCAGTTTTGTTCCTGATGCTGGTACTGCATTGTAGATTATCTTCTTCAAAATCAATTGCATCTCAGCATCTTTATTTGTCAAGTTGCTTTCTTCGTAAAATTGCTTGATATAAGCAGGAAAGCTGCTTTATATTATAAATTTCTTGTTGTTAATAATAGTGTGTTTCCTGTCAAGCTTGTTTGACTGGATCAGGCCTAGGGACATCAGTAACTTCCAAGGAAAAGCCATAGACATGGAGCAGCCTGAATGTCTGTACTGATTGCCCTCAGCTTAGATATGCTGAAATTAAACTATCCCAACCAATTTCCCTTCTGCCCATGACAGCACCAGCAAATGTCAAAACAGATAGGTTAAGTTGGTAGCCACTGACAGACAAAGCAGAGCTGATTAAGAGTACAATAAGTCATTTATATTACTGCTTCAGACATGGGCCACATTTATTTGATTGCATAATAATAATAATAATAATAATAATAATAATATCAAGGTTAATAGTTTGCATGAAAGGAAAGTAACCAGTATTTTACTGTTTTAAGACAGCGTTTCTGAATCCATTGTGCCTGACTTCAGCACCACTTGCACTGACACCAGAGTCTAAACCTTGTGCAACAAGAAAATTCAAACTTTTCTTTTTGCAGGTAAAGAAAATGGTAATTTTGAAACCTGATTTACTACAGAGTCCCATGGCATCTAGTCTAAACACAGATTCTTTGTAATTGATGATTTACTTGCTTTTGAATTTTCTTGCTCATAGTTTTTCTCCTGAAGGCTAATTAATTTTAATACACTCTGTAAGAGTAGTTTTATGTCCTTCATTACTGAAATCTTCACTTGGATAGCTCAGAATATCCAAATCACTTTGGCAGCTGCAAATATGAAACAAGGTATAATTGTAGTCATGCTTACTTCCTGAGTTTTCTTTGGAGAAGTTTTCAGGTTTCATTTGCTGAGGAGCACTCTCAATACACTTTTTGTTTGTTTTCTTTGTAGCACATGAAGATATTGGAAACATCTCCAGCTTTGCCTTTCAATGCTTCACACAAGATTCAGGCACAGTGAGTGTGAAAAAATTGATGTACAAAGGGTCTGTGACTGCACTTGCTCCTTGTCCCAGTGTATGAGAAACCCCACCCAGCTGCTGGTCCAGGACTGGTTCCAACTCTGCTGGTACTGGAAATGTTCTTTCTTGGAGCCTCCTGTGGACAAGATGACCTCAACATGTGTAAAAAGTTTTTTGTTTTCAGCCCAGCTGTCCAAGAACGAGTCTGAGATCTTCAGCTCTCACTCTCAAGATTGTTTATTGTTGGTTATCAGAAAACATTTCCAGCCTGGCCTGCACAGGCCTGTTCAGCAGAGCAGACCAAGGCACTCTGCCCTCCCCTGGGGCTGGTGCTCTCTTTTATACTATAAACTACCTATACTTTATTTATAGTTACTTTCCAATAGCTGTCACCTGTGTCAGACTGTGTCCCTTTACCTTACACCAATGCCAAAGTGCCACCATCACCCGAGAGATGGAGGCTGGGAAGAAGAAGGAAGGAGGACAGGACAAGGCCCAGTTCCCTCTCTTGCCTCCCAGCTCACCAGAGTAAGAATCCTAAATCTACACTTTTGTGACTTTTACTTCTTCACACAGAGGTGGTAATTTGTTCCATGGATCAAACTCAAAGCCCAAGGATCTCTGGCTGCATGCCAGGGTCTCTGACACCCTGCCAGGGCTTTAAACCCCCCTGGGCTGGGCTCAGATCACCCAGGGCTGGCACAGGGATGTCCTGGGTTCCCACAGTTCTTGTTCTGAACTTTGTGTGACCTGGGACCAGCATTTGTCTGGCAATGCTGTTACTACACACCAAATCAGGAAAAACCACAGGTAAGAACCTCAACACTCATTCCTGTTATATTCTTTATTCCTTCACTTCTAGCTACAAAATATCCTCTCTATTCCCTCACATTCATCATGTGTAGATGTACTTTGTTATGGTCAATAATCTAGTACTTCAGACACCTGATTATTGAGAGCAAGGAGAGTTGGCATTTCTCATTGGCAAATGGAATTTCCTGCTGTTTTCTTCCTCTTCTGCTTAGGTGAAATATTACAGCTTCATAGATGGTAAATTAAATGTCAAATATAATTTGGCATCTAAACCATGAAGTTTATTTCTGTCCTAAGAGCAAACCTTTGTGAGCTGGCTGTATAGAGAGCTATACAGGATGATAAATCACATTTTAGTGTGTCACCACTAATGGTTCAGCATCACTTCTTTATGAAAGTTTAGGATTTTTATAAGTGCTTTAAAAAGAAACATATTTTTATATAGCTAGTCAAGTTAAGCCCAGGAGCATCTTTAATTAGCTCCTACTCTTTTTTATTCTTTATGTATTTTTTCATGTAGTTATGCAAACACGTTATCAGTTTAGGTGACCAAAGTGTGAAGTGTTTGGTTGCTAAAGTTTTTGACCACAACATTATCTTGGGAAAAAACCCAAACTCCTTAAAACCAGAGCACAAACAAGGTACAACAGGAGAGCAATACCTTGTATAAGCCAATCCCAGAATTCTCTACCTGAATCTGATGTACAGGAAGAATAAAGCCTAACCAGAGTGGATTTTTGACATCACAAAGTGCATTTCAACTCTTTGCTGCCATGTCTTCCGTAGAGCTGTTAGTGATGCAGCTTCAGACATTGCCTCGCATCCTTGTGCACACATGCAAAGGAGCACCTTAAAATGCCCAAAAAATGGTTATTAAGTTGTTGAGGTAAAAAAACCCCACAACACCTAAACCAGAGACCTTGGTGTCATAATAACACCTGTAAAACTTAAAGAATATTCACAAAGAGGTGTCCTTCTTGAGGAAGATATCGTTGACACACAATTAGACTTGATGGTCTTAAAGTTCTTTTTTGGTGTAAGGAATTCTATGATTCTGTGTCATAATGGTTGAAAATCAAGCACACAGTCATCTGGTGATTAAGTCACCCACAAATACATTTGCTGTAACAGCAGAAGTTCTTAAAATTATGTCTGTCCATGCAGAAAAATGTCAGTGGGTGTTTGAATCAACAATTACACTTAGAATTGCCATAAACTGCACAGCCACCCACAGCCATTGTGTCTGGGTAGATCACAGCAGACTTGAGCCACAGAGGACTCAGTAATGTGCAGAAATCCTGAGCTATCTAATCGGTGGCAGAAATTATTTTTCTTTAGCCAATGTTTATTTTGTCATTATTTTCTCAGCCTCCTTAAGTAGGTGTCAGTATTGACCATTAGAGAGATAAAAGAGCCTGAGTAGATCGGTATCGGGCTGGAATGCTGTCTTCAGTCTTTCAAAAAAGAGAGATTAAACCTCTCTGCTGGCTCATTGATGTGGTAAATATGATGAAGAAGGAAAGCAGAAAGTTTTATATAAAATTGATAGTATTTCCAGAACGGAAAAACATGGGAGTTAATGCATTGGATCAGTGCAGTGTCTATGTAGCCCATATCAGTCACAGAAAGGGTTTATACCACAGGCTTCACAGGCAAACACAAACAAAAGGCAATTATAGTCTAAGGAACTCTAGGGGGAAAGCTTTTCCCATCTTCAAAGACAGGGAAAGATCTATACACTTTCCCTGAAGCACAGGAGTTTATATGCCCTTTAAAGCATTTAACGGCTACGGGGTTTGGTTGGAATTTATTATCACAACACTAGATATTACTGATATTCCTGCAAATGTCTAGTCTTTGTAACTCCTCATTCACTTTTGGACTCATAGATGCACCGAGTCAAGAAATTCTCTGGTCTGACTGTTCATTTTTTGCCATCGGTTTAGACAATGGCACTTGGTGCTGCTGGAGAGGAGCGTGTGATCTCCTCAGCTTTGTTCCTGCTCTGCAACATGGGATCAGCACGGCAATAGTGTTCCTCAGAATATCCACATCCTCCATGCATCACCCACATCGATTCCTAGCCTGTGGATCCCCCCAGAGGCAGAGGGAAGCAAAGTGTCACTCCTGAATTTACAGTACAGTACAATCCTGAATTTCAGTGGCAGTACAAGGGATGCTGCCTTGCCCATCAGAGCCAGAGCCAGGTGATAACCACAACTTTTCCAGTAGATTGCAGTAATAAAGGACTGCACTGTGGTTCTCGAATCTCTTTTATACCTTTTCTATATACCTAATCTCTTTTATACTTTTATATATGTATAAAATTAACGGCGAGGAAAAGCAGTGAATATGATGCTGATAGACTGCTAATAATCAATGTGTACCATACCAAACAAACTAGGGAGAGTCAAGGGAGTATCTTTTTTTATTCATGTTCTTTCTAGCTGCCTAAACATGATTGTTATACTGAATTGTGGATTGACATCTCCTGGCAACATATTTACATAAAAGGAAGTTAAAACAAAAACTTTTGCCAGGAAAATTCTCAGTGCCCAAGACTGTGTTCACATAAATTTCATCTCTTTCTCTTGTGACTGAATGGGCTATTCCAGCCTTGCTCACAGCAATTGATTGGTGACTCTCCTCCCTTTTGCAGGGATGGAACACAAGAAGTCATGTAAAATGGAAGAAGCTTTTGGAGTGCCAAGCGAGCATGAAAGAAAAATCTAGTGCATGATTTGAAGACTGCTGCAGGTGTTTAACCATCTGTATCTCTGTAAGAAGTGAAGGTTGCTAAGTGACCAGTACTACTTATCCAATACTGAATCCACCAAACTGTTTATTCCTGCCTCTTCCTGTTGCTGAGACCAGTTGGGTCCCAAATATGCTCTGCGAGTCACGATGCACTCGAGTGCAGCCAAAACTGTGCTTGGCACAGCACTCCAGCCAACAGCTCCCCCACAGATTTTCTTGGAGGTTGCTGTGAAATTCATGGCAAGCATAGCTGGCTCTCATTATGCTCAACAGCCCTTCCACAAACACCTGAAGGCAGCAAATAGCTCAGTATGGGATGGCAGCGAGGGGGCTGTGTTCTGTGTTTCCCTCGGGGAAGGGAATGATGTGCTCTTGCCAACCAGCAAAGGCTGTTTTGTGAAGGAATATTGAAAGATCTGACCTATTCACCATCAACTCCATCCATATTATAAATGCTAAGGAACAGAGCTGCAATAAGGGCTTTATATCTGTATTCCCAGTGTCACAGTGTGCATTACAGGAGTGCTTTGCATTGGCAGTCGAGTGCAGAACACAAATGAAGAAGAAATGAGCATTTGACTCTGCTCCAAGCTGTGCCATGGACAAATGACCTTATGCTCTGCCTGGGGAGTATGAATGGAATACCTGCCTTGCCAAAGCAACCTGAGAAGCTGTGTGAAGGAGTAGAGCATTAATGCCCCTACCTGGTAACATGCAAACATGGGTTTGTTTTATAAAACTAATAATAATCATCTGTCTATGTTTTGATGAGGTGACAAAATGTACATTTCCCATCAAGTAATTGTAAAAGCTGATGTAATGGAGTTCAGGATTTCTTCTCTTTCTGCATCATTTTGAGTGAAGGTTTCTTTTTCTCAGTTTGCAGTGCATTGGGGGATTATCTTTGTTGTTTTTAAACTGCAGGTGCAGGCATTTACAGTGCAAACCATGTCCTCAGTTATTCAGAGAGGGTATAGGTGTATGGGAAGTATCTTGTGTAGCAGTGGCTTTTGGGAAAGAATTAGGGCTGGGATGAGCTGGGCATCGTGGAGAAGATGGAGTTGAAAGCAGCCCCAAGAACAGATCTTCATGCAAGGTATGCTGATTTCCATTCTTTTAGCTGGAATCTTGCAATATATATTAACCTGTGTGCAAGCCTGTTTTGAGGCTATTTGGTGATTGCTCTTGTCAGTTATTCTAACCTGTAATTTATTAACCACCCAGGTCCATTTCCAGCCTGGTTTGGTGAGGCACATGTGGGTTTATGCTCAAGTGTTTCAAACTAACAGCTTCACATAACAAACTCCAGAATTTTCCTGAAGGTGTGGCCTCTGTTCTAGATTTTGGCCAATTGTTTCTATGCATTTTTGCTTTTATTTTTTTTTCAGTGTCTGTCTCATAGTGGTTTTATGATTTAGCAGACTACTTAGCATTCACATGAAATGCCTTAAAGAATCTGGCTTACATGGGAGTATCTTCTAATAAAATACACTGGGCAAGGAGAACTTCAACAAGTGTGCACAACAAGAGACTTACAATCTCTCATTCTGAAGAACAGCAGAAAGTAACTTATAGGAGCAATTGCATCTCAGACCCCAAGTGGTGACTTGAGCTTTGTGTAGACATTTTCCAATTATTCTGAAGATTGAACCCCCCACAGTGGCTGTCTGTAACTCCTTCTCCAACATTAAAATGACATTTGCCCCTCAGGCTCATACCCTACAGAAAGTTTCAGAGTGGGCAGCACGTGGCTGAGAGTGCAACGTGCTGAACCCCGTGAGCAGAGCACGAGGCAGCCTCTTCACCCTTCAGTTAATGAGCAAATAGGCCAACATCTCCTCCAAATGCACATTATAAATCTAATTAGTGCTATGTATAAAATTGATTTGCATGCCTAAAGGAAGAAAAACTCCCTCTGAGAAATTCTAGAATTACTGGCTTTGGAAAAATAAAAGATTATTCTCTAAAGCAAATCTCATATTTTCTGCTGCTATTAGCTGGGGTGATTTAAATTGTTTATCCTAAGCCTTTAAACATCTTTTAAAGTATCAAGTGGCTGACTCTGTACTTGGCATCAAACTACATCTTGCTTCAAATCAAAAGAATTTTAAGATTCTGTTTAGATCCACCACGTTGTTCTGATGAAGCAAATCTTTAGGCTGATGTTATGTCAAGATAAACTGACAAAAAGCAAACCAATACACTTATTGTTATATTCCTATATTTTATAAAGCGTGCAAGGACAGAAAATCTGTCATTTTGTATGTCTGTGAAGTATCAAATGCTTTTTCATGATTCATAAATAATCAATAGTAGTACTTGTTAAAGTTGCATTTGCAAGCAGAAATCCTTGGCATTCACATAATGACTTGCATGATTAATTGCTTTAGAGATTTTAATTAGAGTTTATTTGAATCAGTAAAACAGTATTGAGAGAGATCTGTTTAACAGTCCACAGTGAATAATAATAATATTAAAATGGTACATACCAGTATTTCAAATTGCATTTGTAGGAATTATATCCGTGATCCATGGCAATAAATCTTTACTGGACTGAACAGTGCTCTGAGTTCCAGTTCTATGTCATTAAAACCTGTCACTGAAAATAAGTGTTTTTAGAACTGTAGCTGTTTGTTTTATGCTCAAAGAGCTATGGAATGTTTAACATATGTTGGAACAAGTAATATGTAATCCAACAGGCATTCAGCATTTTAAAGCAAATGTGTGGCAGAAATATGTCTAATCTAATTACAAGGAACTCAGAATTCAGCAGAACTGCAGATTCAAGCAGTAGCTGTGGAAAGATGTGCAGAAAATTGCTTGAGATTTATTTTTCCTTCTAAACTTCTGGGTGTAGCTGAAGTCTGTGTGTTTGACAGCCTTGGAAAGCAGGGTCCTACTCTCTGGCAAGCACTCTGGGGAGCTATTGTCATATAAACATGCTATTTAGATGTATGACTTGATTCAGTTTTTTTCAATATTAAATTCTTTCCTGAATTTCGGGCTCCTGTTAAACCTTTAATCAAATCTCACAAGTGAAATGCTGCACAGCAAGTGTGCCTCAAAATTTCCAGTGGCCAAGCTCTTCATAATGGACTTTCAATTAAGTATTTTGACTTCAGAGGGAAAATGATCTATCATTTAGCCCATAGTATGGTAGACAAAAACTGTTTAATTTAGAAATTAGCATGTCTGTGTGTATTTCTGTACATGTGTGTATATAATATTCCTTCAAATATTGATTGTCTATTAAATGTTCACGTTCTACCCTGCAAAATAATAATCCTTATTCTAACACAGTTTCATATACTACCATTGCTTTCCCCACACATCTGTCACATTTAGTATGTATTTTCTAGTTTGAATTGAGTAATCTGGAAATTCAGGCAAAGAATTCCTATTGTTTCTCACCAATATGTCCGTGCATTGTTGCAAGAAATGTAGGCAGTTAGCTGGCAGGGAAGATCATTTCCTAGCTTTGCTAGAAAAAATTGTTGCTAGGTTATTTGACTGTTTATTCAAGGATATCGCTGGAAGTTAATTTTATCAGATCATATCTGTGAGGAAGCCTGAAGACTGAGTATTTCTCTTCAAAAAACCCAAACAAAAAGCACAAGCACCAAGCCCACCTGCAGCACATCCATATTTATTTGTCACAGTGATGCTAAAGCCAGGAAGCAGCCAGTGCCTGAGCCATCCATCAGTTGGACACATTACAGATTTGTCATTATTAGGAAAATGGGGATTGATGGCTATTGAGTACAGTTCTGAGTTATCAAGTCTTCCACTGCTCACTGGGAAGCACCAGTTTCTCAAGGCTGTTACACAGGTGACCCTGACCATGGCCTGACTTTTGAAATGGCAGGGAAAATAATAAGATATTTTTGCCCCTGTTTGCATGTTTCCTGTACAAAGGGAGGGAGAAAGCAAATTAGCTGTTATTCTGAGTGCCTTATCATGTCTAGTCTTCCATGAACAGTGTTTTTATAAACTTGCTGCAAAAAAATATACATTAAACATGACTTTTGTCCTTCTGCAAGCAGAGGCAGTGTCCAGTGCAGTCAGTGCAGCAGCAGCATTTGTCAAGGACACTTGTGAAGCAGAGTTCTGTCTCGTGTGCTACCTACTCTTTTCTCTTAGTTTTTCTTAATTCATTGAGGGAAAGTACATGTATTTCTAAAACCATAATTACTTTACTATACATGACTACCTAAAATACATATTGTGGTGAGAATAAAGCTTAGTGGCTGGGGACTATCTAAGACCATAGGAACAGTAAACAAGCTCATCCAATATATTGTCAACAGGAGACAAATATTTATGGTGAAATGGCTTTCAGGGTAGAAACTATTGAATCCTCTTTTTTAATCTGTACTCTGGCAGAGGAATGATTTAAAGTGCACCTCAACTCACATTTCAAATAATAGATGACAGGAGCTCATCCATTTCAATATAATTCATTGTACTGCATATGTATGGAGGAGATTTCAAAAGAAAACCAGGGAGTGTTATTTCCAAGTGAGCCACTAAATTTTTAGATGTAGTATTTCCTCCTCACTTTCCTTCTATTAAGGTTATTGGTTTCCATGAAGAGAAAACTGCATTTTTATGTTGAATATTTCTCTTTCTACCCTCTTTGTCTGGTGCCAGCTCAAGAGTGAGGGGTGCAGGGAATGGCTTGGTATTCTGAATGGGGGGTTTTTGTATTCTGAATGTTTGACAGATGAATTGTTTTTGTTTGTTGTTTCTTTTGTTGCTCTTCTCAAGCATTAGTTTCCTACTTTATTTGCCTAGTATACAATTCACTTTCCTGGAGAATTATCAGACCTCTGATTTCTGTCTGAATGTCTGAAACACAGAACTTCAACTCTCTTCAATACCATAAGCCTGAAAAATTCAGCTAATATCATTTATCTATTATAGATTTCAAGGCTGGGGGTGTGTGTGTGTGGTGGGGAATGTTCTTACTGATCTATTTGACTTTAATCCTCAAAAAAGATGTTCCCTATTGAAAATATTCCTTTGTTTAAGAATTCCAGGTCAGAGACTGAGCCTAGCTGAATGTTGCCAGGAAAGCCAAGCTGAGACTGCTGGAATCTGATACCCAGATCTGATACTGGGACCAGAGGCTGAAACTTTCATTGCAGACACATCCAGACTGAAATCCCAGACATGGCAGAGGATGGTGCCTCACTTGAAGTGAGCCAAGGGCTCTTCAAGGGGGTTGTCCTCATTTTTACTGATGTACAACCCATCCATTCCTTCAGATGCTTCACCACAAGTTGGACGTGGGCTATCAGGTCCCTAATGCCACATGGAAACCAAGGCAGGTGCCAGCATCAAATATGTCAGAATTTCTCAGGGAGCAAAATCAGTCTTTTGTGGTTGCAGGAAGTTTTCCTACAGGAACAGAATGTTTTATTTCTGGAGACAACAATGTATGACATGGATGACAGATATGCTTTCTCTTTGAAGGAAATAAAGTGCATAGTCAGTGTTTTACTTTCCAGCGAGCTGCAAACTTATGGTGATCTTCAGCTGATGAAAGCAAAAGGGAATTATTTTTGAATTATGAGGGTCAGAGCATTTTGGCACAGTAGAATTGAATGCTATTGCCATCATAAATTGCTTAACATTAGTGTTGGCTGGAAAGGCTTTCATCGAGAAATTCACAAAACCAAAAGACATCACAGTAAACAGCAACTTGGGAGCTGGCAGTGAGTGAATCTTGGGGCAGGAAGGGGATATTTGTGCCAAACCAGCTTAAGTGACAAGATTCTCTTTGTATCCATTTGTTTATCACCTGTTCTTCTTCTTCTTAATTCCCCTTTCATTCAATTACTTTCCCTGCTCTTGGGAAAAGTCAAATTTAATAATGCCAACCTGTACAGAAAAAGTTATGCATATTCATGGCAGCTCATGAATTATTGGCAAAATCAAGTTGACTCAACTTTGATCACGGCAAATAAATGTACCTGTCTTATAACAAAACCTCAGTCTCAGATGAAAATTCTGTCTTGATCACATATAATTTGAAACAGATTTTGATGAAAAATGAGGCATTGAAGGATATAAACTGAGGATTCCCCATTTCCTGTCTATAGATTTTTATCCCTGATCATAAAAGTAATGTACTTTAAAAGTTTAGAAATTCAGGAGGTTTTAAAGGGGTCTCTGGGGTTTGTCTCATTCTAGTGAAAGCATCTTCTGCCTCTTTTTTGTCATTCTGAGGGAATTGACTCACTGTAGGGAACTTTTCTATGACTGTCACAAAGTCTTCAAAATGTAATGACTAGCATGGGTAAAAATTCTTGACACAACAGTGTCCTGTCAGAAAATACAGATGAATCAAAATGTGTTTCTCAGGGATACATGGACTTCTTAAAGATAATAGGTGGAAAAATGTGGAAGGTGGTGTAAGATTCGACTTTGTCATTGCATTTAATCTCATTTCACTTGGACTCTTATACACTTGTTATTGTCCTTTCAATGAAGTGTTCCATGCTCATGGGAATTTTTCACTGAGACTTTCTGTTCACATGAAAATGGGGAAATTTGGAGTTCTGTCCGGATCTGACACACAGGAAAGTTTCTCTCTATTTCCACTGGGATGGAAGTTCTAATTTCCAGTTGTAGTCTGTATTTCTAAGTCTGTTCTCCATTTTTGTGTGCTCAAACCTTATCCTGCTTCCACAAACCCACCAACCAATGTAAGTCTGCTAAAGATGCTGCAAAGATTTTCTGCAGAAATGAGGAATTTTTGCCTCATGTAGTTCTTAAAAGATCCTATTTCTTGCGTTAAGTCCTCTATTTCAGCAATTCTTATATCAGACTCCTTAAATCAAAGTTGAGCTTAGAGGAAATGAGAGATTCTTTCCCAGTGCTGCCAGAGGAAGAATCTCTTATCCCCCTGTTCACTGAACATAATCCTTGGGCTCGTAAACTTGGGCACGGCTGCAGAGCAGGAGCAGCTCAGGGAGCAGGGATTTGGCAGCTCTGGAGCGTGGGCTCCCTAAATTGCCACCTGAGATTTGGGCATGCTGGGAGCCTCATCAGGCTGGGGTGTTATTGGACTCCTACAGGATAAATTGTATTGTTCCTTCTGAAACAACAACAAAATCCCTTTGTAGCTTCTGCTCCAAGAGCCCTCCTTCAGGAGAATGTTCTGTTTAATCAGGTAAGCCCCTGCTCCTGCTCTGTTTGCATTGGTAGGATGGAAGAAAGCAGAACAAAATGCATAGCAATTAGTAACTTCTCTGTGAAAACGTGTGCAGAAACCTTTTCAATTCTAGTACTATAGCTTGCAAGCAAATCTGGGAGGCGTGGAGGGGTTTTGCATAAGGCACGATCCCAACAGTTCATACAATTAGCAAAAATTAACATATATTACCATTATGCTGAAGTTTTTCCTTGCTGCTTTCAGCAGCCTGTATTCTGAAGAAAAAACCAAATTCTTTAATTGAGCGTATAAATGTGGCATTTTTTTCATATTCCTGTTATCTTGATGTTTAACAGGAGGGTAATTCTAATTATGCAAGCTGGTATTGGTTAGTCTTTCAAGAGCCCTCCTTGATTGCCAAGCCTCATTGTTTTTCCTGCTGCTGTTTTCCTTGAAGGAAAAACACAAGGACTCCATGCCAAAGGACACATTTTCTGCATTTCAGTGAATTACTGATAATGCTGCATTCCTCCCATACAACACAAGTTACATTCCCACAGAATTGCTTTTATTTTAGATGAAGAGCATAACAAAATAAGGGAGATCAAAATTACCTTTGTTTTTTTTCCCAAAAGTACAAGGGCTGAGGCAGGTGCAAATAAATCATTGGGCATTTGACAGCAGTGTCTGGGTGTGAAGAGGATGGGGCCAGGCTCTTTTCAGGGATGTCCAGTGCCAGGATAAGGGGCAAAATGTAACAAAAACAAGAGCTAGTTAATCAGCTACAGTTATTTTTCAAAAAGAGATCTTAAGCACTTCCTGAGTTGTTGTTAGAGAAAAGAACTTCCCTGAGAAACAGCTACTCAGGCAGTCCAGTGATAGATTTTCTTCTTCTTTTCCGTCCCCACTGCTCATCCTTGTAAAAATTACAGTAAATGTTCTGACTGGGGTTTTTTTGCCGAAGTAGAGTATTGTGCTGGGTCTCTTTATTTCTCACCATTTATGCTTTTCAGAGCATCCCACTGACAGGAACTGGTTCCCCTCCATGGCACAGAGCTCTGTGGGGCTTGATGTGATTTCTGGTTTTGATTTCAAAGCTTCCAAAGACAGAAGGGCTTTTCCTGTGACAAGGATCTCAAATTCTCTGACACCCAGAGAAAACAAAACCATCCACCTGAGGAGCTCTGCATCTGGGTTATCTACAGGGGACTGCAGAATTTTTACCCCTGGAAACTGTCTCCACAGAGGTTTCCTATTTCTGGTAGTCCCAAGAAGGGGTAAACCAGGGAAAAGCATCTTTGAGGACTGTACAAAATAATGTGCTGGTAGGGAAAAGCAAGAGAATCCCTTTCCAGAGAAGAGCAGCAGAAGGGACAAAGAGGAAAGCAGAGGCTAGAGAGCACTGTAAACATCAGGGACATGTTAAATGTCGAGTCTGGACATTTAATAACTAAATAACTGGACTAAATAACCCCATTGCTTTTGCATCCTGGCTGTTCTGCAGAGGAGGGATGAATCAAGAGGCCACGAGAAATGCTGAGCTCTTGTCTTTAGCAGAACATGGAACACTGACAGACCTATGAGACCTTGTTTAATGCCTGTTGAGCCTTGTTCCAACACGTGTGGCTGCAGTCAGTTTTTGACTCATCTGGCTCATGAAACCAAGTGAAACAAGAACATGAGCTGGGAATGAGAATGTAAATGTAATTTCATGGCACTGTGATTGAGAAGACACAGTATTTATTCATATAGGCTTGAGAGAATAAGATTTCAGAGGAATGAAAACCAAAAAAAAAGCTCAGATCTGTTTGCAGTTTTTTCTCACCTCCATCAAACATTGGATTTCATATTTCATATGCCAAACCCTGCCTTGTGATTACTGCAGACAGGCCATGTGCATGGAAAATCTGTTCTGTTTTCTTGGGCTTTATTCACCCTTGTAAAAATAGAAAACCTCTGGGTTTGTTTTCCTCATAGAGATTACCACTAGATTTAAAATCTTTGTTTGAAATTATGCTCTCACCATTAATTGTAGTGCTACATATGTCACTTGTTTTCAAATATATAATTTAAACATCCATAAAGTATAAAAAGTCTATTTGGACTATTATGGGATACATATCTACTTTTTGGAACACGAGCTCATGTTTACAGTATTGCTTTACTTGATCAAACTTGATCAATTTGATTGATCAATATTTGATTTGTTTTTAAATTTTAAACATTTTTCATGGCTACTGAAACTCTTGACAGTCTAAACTCAATACCTTGGGTTAGTAGACATTTATATATTCTTAGCTGATGAATATTTGCATAGTGGGGATAATGTTAGCTAGGCCTCCTTAGAATAAGGTGAGAGGGAAGAGCAGCAGGCTCAGCAGAGGAGGTGAGAACTGGTGCTGGTTTGAACTTGATTGTGGAGCAGATTTCCAGCAGATTTCCAGGTCCTGTGCTTTGTTATGGGTGTGGCAGGAACCTTCTCTGCCAGTAAATGGATTAACTGGATCAGGGTTGGGTGACATTTGCTTTGGCCACACTCTTTGTAAAGCGAATATCGGAGGATCCAATTATCAGGGCTTGTTGGCAGCTGCTTTTCAGTCTCGCCAAATTCAAATAAAAAATGGTTCTTTTCCAGCCCTGTGCAATCAGGGCTCTGAGTGTAGCAGCTCTCCAATCTGCAGATGAAACAAGCACTCCACACTATTCAGAAACAATAGAGAGTCTGATTGTTTAATACACTGATAAAAATGTGTTTAAAAAATAAATTATCTACTAGCTGCTGGGATTGCTGGAAATTCCATTAAACACTAATGAGAGAAGGCATCACAGACAAATTAATAAACACCCTACACACTAACCTAGAAAATGCCAGCCTAAACCCTTTGATGCTAAACTGATTAAAATGAGAAACATATTTCATGTGAAACCACTTGGCATATTTCAGTGCATTAATTGAGGCATAATGAAAATGGAAGATACAGCACAGAAAAGGAAGAATACTCATTATAAAACAGACTATAGCCTTGTAAAACAGTTATAGCCAGCTGCAGCCTTGATTTCATGCACATGAGTAAATCCATACCAGCAGAGAGAGCATAGAAAGAAGGAAGCTAAATATATTCAGATTTTAGTGCATTTTCATGAGTGAAATCAAAGAGATGGATTTTTTTTTTCAGTGAATTTCTTCATGTGTTAGAAGATCATAAATTCTTTATACATATGAAAGATCACCCAATCCTGTATCCCCCATTGGTCCTGTAGGATAAAATTGCATTGGTGGTGAGGAAAAAGTCAAAATGAAACTGTGTTGGATTTAAAAGACAAATCTCATGTATTATACCTTGCAGAGATCAGCATAAATTAGAAAACAGAGAGAAAAGAAAATTGGCTTCAGGAAAGAAAAAAAGGGAGGTGCTGGTGTGCCTGTCCAAGCTTTTGTCCTGCAACAAAAAGGACTTGCCACAAGAACAATCACATCTGGTGGAAGCTGGAGGTGATGGAATTAAAACATTGCCTGAAGAAGTTCAGTGCCAGACTGGTGCACAAGACAAAAAAAAAATCATTCTGTGCATTCAGATCATGTCACCCGAATCCTCATGTGTGAGGGGTCCTGGGCATGGGCCTTAGTCCCTCCTGGACAGAGGGAAGCTCAGGGTGTGCACTCTTGGGGGAACATATTTGGGGGAGTAGGGGAAAGCCTTTCCAGGAGAGAACCTGTCCCTGAGCCCCTGCACTGGGAGGTTCCACACGTTCTTTGGCATCCCTGTGTCTGTTTACCAAGTGTCTCACCTGAGGAGAGGACTGCTTGGAGTTTGCCTTCCCAGATGCCTTTGGATTTTAGTTTTTATATTTGTTATGGGTTTGTGATCCTGCAATTCTTTAGTGTGTGACTTTAAACTCCATAAAGAGTGTTAGCTACTGCCTTCCCATTTAGGTCGGATGAAAAAAATTCCTCTCTAGGTTTGGGATTAAGTCAGATCCCAAGAAATGTAAACAAAAATAAGGTGGGGAGGAGCAAACTTGGGGTAAATTACTTCATTACCTGAAGCTGTAATTGGAATATTAACCCCCAATATGCAAATGGACCAAACATAAAAGTGTGAAAACTTGTGACCACTTGCCCATTTCTGAGTGCAGCCCCTGGGGAATGCTTTGTCTGCCCTAAATGTACCTGAAGGCCCTTCAATAAATACAACTGCTTTTAATTCTCTTAATTTTGCCTCTGTTTCTAGGTAGCCTGGTAAGGCATCATCCCCAGTGCCAGATGTGTGCAGACACAGTGCATGATTTACTGTGGCCATGCCCTACAAGTAAAAGTGTCACCAGATCGTGATACAGAGCACATGAAGGCTGATTGAAAATCTCCCAGGCCTACAGTTGTCATTATCTGGGATGACAATCTTGCTGCTGTGAGGACAGGGAGCTTTATGGGGATCCTGTTGTGAACCATCAATCATCCTCAGCCATCTTCACTGTGCATTTGTGATCCCTATAAAAACTGGGTCCTACATAGGAGTAGCTATGTATTAAGCCATCTCAAATTAGTATTTAAAATGCAAAATAACCCAATCAAATCCCACAGTGTTATCTATTTATCTATCTATCCAATTATCTACCTATCCAATTATCTATCTATTTATCCATTTATCTATCTAATCGCAGTGTTATCTATTTATCTATTTATCTATTTATCTATTTATCTATTTATCTATCTATTTATCTATTTATCTATCTATCTATTTATCTATTTATCTAT